>CM033451.1:11294410-11444410 GCA_019425755.1 Amaranthus cruentus | reverse complement strand
ATGGTATGAAAGAAACAAAACAAAGTTCGAGGCATCCACTCCTGATCTTCACAAATTTTCTTATGTATTAAAAATCAGAATTGGAATCTAGGCTAAAGAAATTTTGGGAATTCAAGGCTTCTTCCCGCAAGATTTTTCATATAATCTCCAGGCTATTTTGTTGTAACTTCTTGTGTATGTGGTGTAAGATCATATAGTCTCCATCTAGCGTTTTCGATTGTCTGTATTAGCTTGGTCATCTGGTGATTGTTTGTATTTTCTTTGCTTTTGTTTGCCTGGTGATAGTTTTATGCCTTGATGGTGTTTGGTAGAGATCGACTCCGATATATAGGTGGTGTGTAAGGTGTAGTCTCAGTTGGAGTTCTCTTGGTGTGTAAGGTGTGTGGTTTCTCTTATGCATAGCCCACTCCTATGCTGTTTTGAGTGGCCTGCCGCGTGGTCCCCTCTCTCAATTGCTTTTTCCCCTCCCGGGGTTTTTTATGCCGGCGGTTTTGGGTCCCATGCTGCAGTGTTTTGTCATTTATGTTTATCTATATATTCTTAATTCTCATATATATATATATATATATATATATATATATATATATATATTCAAGTGGTGGTGGACCTTGGGATATTTCAGTAGTTGATGTTATAATATCAAAGGCTTAAGGGCATCTTCTGAGAAATTTTGGGAAATCAAAGTTGGGCTTTGGGGTCAACTTATGAGTAATGAAGGTGATACAGTCAAGTTCAGACAAATAGTTGAAGAGGGCATGATGTCTCGAGTAGGAAGTGGGAATTCTATTGTTTTTTGGCATGACAGATGGTGTGACTCTAGTCTGCTTAAGGACTTATTCCCTATATTATCCAGATGGGAAGTTGGCAAGAAGATTGTTAGTTTTGGGACCTTAAATGGAGAAGAAGATTGTATGATTGGGAGTAGCAGAAGGTCGATTGTTTGATGTCTATTATTGCGAGTTTTTGTCCTAGATGGAATGAAAAGGGTAGCATAGTTTGGCATGGGTCAAATTCCAATAAATTCCCTAATAAGGAAATTGTTGCAAAATTCTATGATTCAGTCGATCCTATCCTCCCCAAACAAATTATCAACTCCCTATGGAAGATCAAAATTCCCCCGAGAGCTAAAATAACGCTTTGGCTTGCTAATCTGGAGAAGTTAAAAACGGGTGATTCCTTGGTTGAAAAAAACTTAATTGTTGCCAAACAGGCTTTATGCCCTTTCTGCAGGTTGGAGTTGGAAACTAACTCCTATATATTATTTACATGCAATTTTCATATGGATGAAAATCTTACAATGGTAGGGGATATCGAGTGCCCTACACAATCGTTGTGGCCCTTTTATAACCGCATGGAAGGGATTGGTATGGAATAGAAATAGACTTCAACTATGGAATCTTATACTTGGTTGTGTGGTGTGGTCTCTCTGGTTAGAAAGGAATAAAACAAAGTTTGAGGGCAAAACTCCAGATCCACAGATGTTTTTCAAGACACTAAAGTTTCGTGTATGAGTTTTTCGTTTTTGTACAATGCTTTTGTTTATTACCTTGGTGGTAGATCTAACTTCTTAGTCGTACATTGGTGTGGAGTTGGATGGGTTTTGTATGTGAGGTACTTTTGATTAGATACTTGGTGTGTAATGTGGTAGCATCTCAGTCTTGGTGTGTAAGGTGATAGGCCCTTTATTTTCTTGGTATATCGCATAGTCCACTCCTATGCTTTGTTCTGGGTGGCCGGTCTCTTGGTCCTCTCTTCCAATGGCTTTTACCCCTCGCGGGGTTTTTTATGCCGACGGTTTCGAGGCTTCTAAGTTTCAGTGTTGTTTTCCTTTTCATCTATATATTCCTTATTTTCAAATATATATATAAATATATATATATATATATATATATATATATATATATATATATATATATATATATATATATATATATATATATATATATATATATATATATATATATATATATATATATATATATATATATATATATATATATATTATATATATAATAAATATATAATATATATATTATATATATATATATATATATATATATATATTTATATATAGGTTTAGGATCAAATAAGAAGGGGTGTGAAAATAGGAAGTAGGAATATTTATTTGTATTTTAGATCAATGGTCCATCTTGCACGCGGTTCTGAACAAAAATAAAATGTGATGCTTTCTTAATTAATATGTGATACTTTCTGTGTAAATATGTGTCACTTGAAAGTATGATGTTTTCTTAATTAATGTGTGATGCTTTTTTTCATAAATATGTGTTACTAGATCTTCTGCTATGATATTGTTTTTTAAACCGTTAGATCTTAATCAATCAATCGTAGTTACTCTTCCTATCCTTCCTATTTTCACACCCTTCTCATTGGATCCCTCCCTATATATATATATATATATATATATATATATATATATATATATATATATATATATATATATATATATATATATATATATATATATATATATATATATATATATATATATATATATATATATATATATATATATATATACATATATACTACAGCAAGGCTAACGTGTTGTGTTGTAGGGTACTCTATGTCATAACTGCGGAAGAATCACATCTCACTTCAGTTCCTTAATTGTTGGTTCTAATAACATTTCCACTTCAGGTATTTTACGTGTCTTTTACACTTCCTCGTTTCATTACCGAAACAAGAGTGGAAACAAGAATGAATAGAAGAATATTTTTAGTTGGTAAATACATTGTTTTTGGAAAAAGAAAGTAGTTATTATAATACCAATAAAAAAAAGAGATCCATGGGTTTGGAACTCATTACTTCAATGTTAACGCTAATTCCTTGTTAATACAGTCTAAAGATGAACTATATTTTTGATTGACTTAAATTATAAATATTTTAAAAAAATAAAAATAAATTTTTTTTAACTATTTAAGGTAATTAAATGCGAATTAGTTATCAAATTTCCTTTGTTTAAATGGACGATTATTTAGCCCGTCTGGCCGTCTCATGATATAAAGATCTCATACTAACAAGACAAGTTGCAATGTTAATGGTCATTGGTAAATACATGATACCCTCTTATTTTTATGTCCATGTACGGTTGGGCACCTGACACATCTTTGGAACTGCTAATGTGATCAATAATTAATATTAAATTATCAAAATATAATTTTTTTTTTTAGTATCTTGAATTTGTTTGAATAAATTGTCAGTCATATGCAGCATAAGTAATTATCTCGAGTTATTTAAAGTAGATTTTATATATCTTTCTTTATAAAAACATAGCATACCATGCTATCATATTAACTAAATCCGGCTTATAAAGAGCCTCTTTCCCACAAAAAAAAATCCAGCTTATAAAGCCAGGGTACGTGTTCTAGATTTTTGATAGACTCTTTTTACTTCCTCGCTTTGGTACATCTATTTTTCTATTTGATTTTTTTCATTTATTTTAATCTTATTTCTACGTTTGTGTTAATTTAAATTTATTTTTGGTTCTAATGATTCAACTCTTATTTTTCTTATGTTGAAAACCACAAAGAGCTTTATAATACATGCTTAGTGATTTTCATCGCTCTTTTAGCAAGACCCTAACTTTTGGGGCCTAATTGACACATTCGTCTACCCTCTCTCAATATGAGAGTACATGTATAATTTATTTGTCATTTACCTCATACCCTGACTTTATAAGTTACATTTACTCGATATTAATTAATAATATGGAATCCTCAAGATGTGTACATTTCCAAAAAAACAGTTTTATATTACTTTAATGAACCATTAATGTGACTCATGCCATAATGATAATGTAAATGCTACTTGTAAATTGCAATTTCATCGTGATTGTAAGTAGAAGTGTTCGTTCGGGTGATCGGGTCAGTTTCGGACGGGTGTCATTCGGTTAGGTTGTATTTTGGATCAGTTATTTTTCAGTTGCTTGTTACGACGGGTCATACTCGGGTCGGGTCGATGAGTCACGGCTCGCTTGATGATCGGTTATTCGAGCTATCGAGTTAGCATCGGTTCAGTGTCGATTGAAGTTCGGGTCAAGTGTTAATCGGTGTCGGGTTGTCATCGATTAATAATTGGTTCGGTTTTGTCGGGTACAGATCGAGTTCGTGTTTTTTTAAAACGGAATTCGAGTACGTATTACTAATTACTATCGGTCGATTGAATATCAAATTAAGTTGTTAGTAATTGATGACAAGATTCCCTTTACTTAAAGCAAAATAGTTGAAATGCAAATCTATTAGTGATCATTATTACTTTGTTACTTTTACTTGTTTGACCGGAAATTAAAAATATAAAGTTCTATCACTTTTCATCGTATTAGATGAAAATTTTCATCTGATGAAAAGTAGTTAAATAAACATTGACCATTGATTATTAACTCTAAATATGTGAAATCATGTATTTATAAAATTTAATTTATTAAAATATCTATAACTTTATTAGATTAACTAAATAAGATCATTAAATATAAGTATATAATACTTCTATATGTTAAAGATTGCTTCATGTTTAAAGTAATTCGATCTAAAATTTGTTCGGGTTAAGTCGGTTTTAGTCGGATCGAGTTCAGTTTCGAGCATGATTCGGGTCGGATATGACTCGGGTTGGTCTTTTTAGGTTTGGCTAATCTCGGTTAACGGTTATGTGTCGGTTACAAAAATCGGTTATAGTTCGGGTTCAGCTTTCCCATTTTCGGTTGTCAATCGGTTCGGTTACAACACCGATTCGGGTATTTTCGGTTCGATTAACGCAAAAAACGAACACATTTTCGGGTCGATTTACTTTCGGTTTCGGGTCGGGTTTTCGGGTCGAATCACCTTTGAACAGCTCTAATTGCAAGTTTTATTTTATAATGTCATTTGTTTTTTTCTTGGTTTATATACTAGATAGTTCCCGTGCGATGCACGGTTTTCTCAAATTTTCTGACATGAATTACATTAATTTATATAAAATATTACAACTATTAATAATACATTTCAAAATCAAATTTAACACAAAAATATTAAAAATTATTTTTTAAAAGTTTAAACGAAAAATAGTTTTGTCATGAAAAATGTATATGAGTTAGATAAAAATAGTCACAACCGAATTATAATAGAATTATGCATTGCGTTTAAGTAATCAATATCAATTGTATAAATAACAAAAAAACAATCCAAGTAAGAGTATATTATGTTTTAACCATCTCAATATATCCAATATACTAAATAGTACTCATTTAAAAAATAAAATAAAACAAAATTTATAAATAATAGAAAAATAATATACTCAAAATAAGAAAATAGAAAGTTAAATATCATAATAACAATGACATCATCAATTTATTTAGGAGGAAAAAGTTTTAATGAAGAAGCGACACGTAAGCAATTTTGAAAGGTCATGATGTAAGCGAGTTTTGTATTAGTAATAGTTATATAGACTAGATAATGCCCGTTCGATACACAGATTTATTAAATTTACTAACATATCATTTAAGAAATTATAATTTTAAGAATTAAATTTTACATTATAGTTAGGTCTCATTTCGTTTTGAATAGCTGTATAAATTACATACATTATAGATGTAGATAGATAGTCATCGTTTTGTAATACTCCACAAATATTTAAGTCCATTTATATTATACTACATCTGTTCTGTTTTAGTTGCACCATTGAGTATGGGCACAAGATTTTAGGAATGTCAAATCAAACTTCCACCCACTCATCATTAAGGATTTTACATGATTTTAATACTATAAAAAATAAATAAATATAAATAATGGAAGGTAGGTATTGGTTGTGGATATATTAAATAATTAATGGGATGATATATGATTGATGGTGATATGTGAGATAGGAATAAAGTGATGATAAAATAAGTATTTTTTTGCCAAAAATAGTAATGGTGCAAGTAATTTGAAACATCCTAAAATGGTAAGTGTTGCAAGTATTGTGGAACGGAGGAAGTATACGCTTCTAGTCTAGCTAAAATGTAAAAACATGAGTACATATATTAGTTGATTTTCCTTTCACTAAGATGGTTTGTTTACTTAGCCTGCACACATTAATCACCTTCTAGTTGACTACATGTGTTTCTGATTAATCCCTTTGAAAAAGAGAGCAACAATCTGAATCATCAACCACTTTCTTTCTTCTCTTTTTTTTTCCCTTTACCCATTGTGCTTTTATTGTTAGTAATATAATATTCTAATTCAACTAGGGTTGTTCTGTTCTGGTTTGTCACAAAAATCATCTATATACCAGAAATTTCGATTTTAAAATTTTTAGACCATCCTAGACCAATTATAACATCGGATCGAATCGCACCAGACTGTTTTAAAACGGTTTGATCTAGTCTGATCTGTGTTATTTTTTCCTTTTAAAGCATTATTTTTAAGATGAAAGTGTTCTGTCTAAAAACTATCGGACTCATCTACTAAATTTTGAAAACAAGGAATAAACTACGGGTTTCATCCACTTAAATTCGAAAAATCGAGAACACTACAAAATTCCTCTAGGTAGCGTTTGGGAACCAAGAATTGAATTGAAAACTTAGAATTCAATTTTGAATTTCTAAATTTTGAATTTCAATTTCAAATTTATTGTTTGGAATATCTTAGAACTTACGATTCCATGATTACAAATCCTACAATTTGTTTGGAATCAATAAGATTTTCAATTTCTAAGTTTCAAATTCTAACCTTGTTTGGCAAAAATGAAGAATTGCAATTCTTGAATTCAATAGTAACATTTAATCAAGCATAATAGTTCAAAATCTTTTTTTGAAAATTATAGTCAATACTACTGGCAAGGGTCGAAAATAATATAAAAGGCAAAGACAATCAAAGACTGAAAATAAGGTGGAGAATTTTAATAGATGATAAAATGAAATTTAAACTAATTAAGAACATTACTAGCAAATATTTAGATGAAGTCAATTTATGAGATTGTACCTTACAATAGGCACTCCATTCCTCGTGGTCTTCAATTGGGATAATAAGCATCTTCTTTTCATCATCCCACTTAAACTTGGTGTAAGTGCGAATATTTGTGATAACTGAATGATGTTTCTTCCATACCTTGATTCGATTCTTCACATGCTCAATGGTAGCCAATATACCCAATTGGTTCCTTAGGTTATCAGCAACAGCTTGATAAGCTTGTGGTTTGAATTCTCCATCGCCCTTATTTCCTTCACTGATTTGCTCAAACAAAGTGGAGATGAGTATAGCATCCATTTGTTGGTTCCAAGTAAGATAAGCTCGTTTTGGTTGTTTTTTGTGGTACCATTGGCTCTTTTCCGGATCTCTTCATGATGAATACTAAAAGTATGTCTCAACAAAGGCAATCAACATTAACAAGCATGTCCTCAACAATATGAAGACAAATTACAAATTACCAAATTATAAGATGACACCAAATTACCAATACAAGTAGTACCACCACCACAATTACCACTACAATAATTCACATTAATTACGTAATTTTTAATACTAAATAATATTTAAATAATCATATGGACTTACAATGAACTTTAAATGCATTAGCAAACCAGTACAAATAAACTCAGAGATTGAAGATCTGAGATAACACCCCCGGACACTAAAAAACTTTCCTAACTAAAATCTAAAGTAACATGTGTCCTTCGCTGTTGATATTCTTCAAACATCTTTTGAGCAAGATTATCTCTAAACTCTTTCCACTTATTACTCGATTGTGTACTAAAAATATAATCATCTTCCGCACCTTCTTCATCAATTGTCTCTATATTTAGTAAATCTTCATCTACCTCATTAATAAGACTTGTTTCATCCATACTTTCTTCCCTCAAAAATTTATGGAGAATAAAACAAGCGTTAATAATTCTAATTTGAGTCTTTTTCTCAAAAAAACTTAGATCTCTAAGTATACTCCATCGCTTTTTCAATAACCCAAAAGCCCTTTTAATTGTGTTTCGAGCCGAAGAATGTCGTAAATTAAAAAGCTCTTTGTAATTTGTTGGAGTGGTGCCCCTCCACAAATTCAAATGGTACCTCGTACCTCTATAAGGAGCTAGAAAACCTTCAGCGTTAGCAAATCCCAAATCCACAAGAAAATACTTATCTGCATTATATAATTATTATACATATATTAGTAATTCATTTTATATTTGGTGTAAATTATTAGGTTGTTGTTACTAATATAAAGTCTTACTTCTAGGAATCTTCAAACCATTAGGCCTTTGAAGAGCATCACGAAGAATGCGTGGATCCGAAGCAGAACCTTCCCAACCAGGCAAAACGTAAGTAAAACGAAGATTTAATCACATGCAGCTAAAACATTGGTGCTAATGTCCCCCTTCCTATCTCGGTAGCGAGCTCGATCCTTAGTAGGCATAGTCATTTTAATATGAGTCCCATCGAGAGCTCCAACAATGCCCTAATATGGTTTATGCTAGTTAATACTACAAATCAAACCTCCTAAGAAAGTAAAGACATCGATTTATTTTTAATACTATAACTTACCTCAAACCTATTACACTTTGTATCCTTTGTGTAATAGCTCTGGTTACATGGTTTTATATAATACTTTCCAAACTTGAGTAGTGCTCTAAGGACTACGTGAAATTGTCGACTAATAGTCTCTCCAGAACGAGCAAAGGTTGCTTGTATTGTTCTATTTTTCAAATCATGTGCAAGAACATGAAGAAACATTGCAACAATTACTTTCACTGTAACATATCTTGTAGTCACTAAACCACCCTTGGATTGTAAAATATTGCACAATTTCTCAAAACATCGTTTGTCTACACGTAATTGCTCCCTACATATTCTATCATTCATCAACGTGTCCATCCAAATTGTTCGTTTATTCATACGTTCTTGTTGATTCCAAGTTATTTCCTTTACTCCATACCTCAAATCAAACCAAGCCACAACAACAGTCATGAAAAAACCTACAACTACCATAACAACTTTCTTATCTTTATCCACATTCTCCCTTGCACGTTTTCTGAATTCTTGAATATTAAATTGATCAGACATTTTTTTTCTTCACATAAAAAAAATATTTGTCATCAAAACAACCATTCTTCATAATATCAGAAGAATTAAGGAAGAATCCAATCAAGCAAAACCTATAAAAGATAATGAACCTATACTTTATTTAGTGATCCATTTCATTACTTGAAAAAACTAACAAAACCCAGAGTCTTAGTTACCAATTTGTTAAATATAACATTAAATTTGAATGCTCCTTTCATGGGTTTTCTATGAAACCAAGCTTCAGCAGTAACCTGTGTAGCACAATGACCAAAACCACAGCAACACAACAATGAAATCAATTAAATCAACATAAAACTAATTCGACATTTAATTTCGATCAATTCGAAACATCAATTCGAGGCTTAATAGATTACTCTATGAGGGAAATTGGGTGTTGGTCTTAATCATATGGGTTTTGTTAGTTTTTTGTAACTAAGACTCTGGGTTTTGTTAGTTTTTTGTCTTCACAATGCAAATTAACATTCAACATGATGGATAAAGCATACTACTTTTTTAACATAATTGTTTCAAATACAGCATATCCTCAGTACCATTATTCATCCCCATAAAAATGAAAGAAAATAGAAAGTATAAGATGGAGCATACCTGAAAAGTAATGACGAAAAGCTTTAAAGCAATGAACACCAACAACAATGGTGGATCGAGAGGGACAGCAACAGTTGAGTGAACACAGCAGTTAAAGAGAGAGAGAAAGTAAAAAATGAAAATAGGGTTTTTGAATGGGAAAGGCAGATTGGATTTCAAATGACAGGTTATGGGCTGTCATTTTACCATGGGTTATTTTAATGAGTATTGGAATTGGATTGGAATTGGGCCACAATTCTAGAATTGAGTTTTCTGACCTCCCAAACAAGTAAATTGAGCCAATTCAGGATTTATAAATCAAATGTCCATTCCCAAACACACCATTTGAAATTCGAAAAAATCAACTAAGTAGAAAACATCAACAAACAATTTGAAAATATTAGCAACTAATTCGAAAAAATCAACAAGCGAGTTTTCTGACCTCGCAAACAAGTAAATTGAGCCAATTCAGGATTTATAAATCAAATGTCCATTCCCAAACACACCATTTGAAATTCGAAAAAATCAACTAAGTAGAAAACATCAACAAACAATTTGAAAATATTAGTAACTAATTCGAAAAAATCAACAAGCGAGTAAGCGACTAACATACTTTTATTACAAGATTTACACTTGATTTCGTTTGGAATGTCTAAGTTAATGAATAAAAAATTCGAAGGGTAGAAGAGAATATAGCAGGGCTCAGGGAGCCAGGGCTGAAATGTCTAGAGTAGAGAGTCAGAGTCTTTGTCTCTTTTAAGTCTATAGAGAAGGACAGAAGGTAGACTAGAATAGAGATCAATAGACCAGATACGGGCACTTCACTAATTAGAAATTCACTAATTTTTAAATCAGACTATTTCACATTGACACCATTTCTATTAGACTGGTCAAATATACACTTTATGTCTTGAAGTGATCACTTACAAGTTTAAAATATCTATTTTTCATAGTCTTAGAGTGATTATTTATAACCTTAAAACGATTACCTACGATTTTAAAGTAATCAATTAAAGAAATGGGCTAATTATATGGACTCGTCTTATTAAACGGTCTCGTACAAGACAAACTGTTAGAAACTAGGGTTTTTACTTTTCATTCTATTTCGTGTGCTAGTTAGTTTATTAGTTAGACTTAACTTTGTACGCCCATTGTTAATTCGGTTTTATGGTGTCCGGTCTCCGATTTACATCAGATTGGAAATATTACGTTTTTCGGACTGGTCTGGTCTAAAACTTTTAAAACCAGACCAACTTTATTCAGCCCTAAATTCAACAACCAACTTGTCACATGACAATTAGAAAATTGTAGTTGAAAAGGTCTAAAATGTTGCCATATGGCTTTTTCTTAAACCACTTTAAAATATATTGATTAGATCCTTCATTATTAATATAATAATATTTGAAAGTATAACATTCCTTGCAGGTTAAAGTACTTTTACCTTTTGAAATCACATAAATTCACATTCAAATACTAATAATGATTTTCTATATTTAAAATGGATTTTTCATAAATTCACATTCAAATACTAATAATGATTATCTATATTGAAAAATGATTTTTATAAATTCACATTCAAATAATAACCACACATCACAATTGCAATATAAATAGTGATGGCCACGGTCCGGGTTGGGCCGGTTCCGTTCCGGTACCGGTTCCATCTGGAACCTGACCCGAACATTTCCGGTTCCGGTTCCGGACGGTTCCAAACGGTTCCTTGGCGGTTCATGAGGCGGTTCCGGCGGTTCCAATACCCGGGTCGGGTGGGTCGGACCATCGGTTCCACTCTTATTTTTCCTTTAATTTTAATATAAAAATACTATAATAATGCGGACGTACCTTCGTCGATTACTTGATTATTATCGAAATTTAATGCTTGCCATCGTTATTAAAATATTTACTAAAAAAAAGCAAAAAAATAAATTAATAAGAAACGAATCAACGATAAATTTGATTAATAAAAAAAGGGGGAGAGAATGGACTTGAACCTAGTATCCCGAAGAAATACTAAGCTACCTATGTATCCCGAAGGAATCAAAGCCCACGTAGTTCTTTGTCGTACCTTTTATATTTAATTGTTGAATGTCGTGGTCCGATATTCCATATTTGTGATCCTATTCGTCATCGTCATCATTTGGTTGGTTGGATGCTTCCGCCGACTCTCCTCCCGACGATGATGCAGACGTATCCATCATCATCCATGGATCATCTTCCTCTTGATCATCATCGTTCTTGAGTCCTTGCATTCGGACCTCCGCTTGATCCCAATCTTTTTTGCAAACACATATTTGAATACTATGTGGAGCAAGACGAGATCTCTTTTCGTCCAAAACTCTTTTACCTGCACTGAAAGCAGACTCCGACATAATAGTAGAAGCAGGAATTGAAAGGATATCCTTTGCAATTCTCGATAATATGGGGTATTGTATTAATTTTTCTTTCCACCATTCTAAAATATCATAATTACTTTGGTCGATTTCAAAGTGATGTTTAAGATAATTATCTAATTCTAAATATGAAGCGGAGGGGAAGGAAGAAGATGACCCTACAAAACTATCATCTCAACTTATTATGTTAGTTATTATGGGATTATAATAATCGGCACGTGCCGAGACGCTAGCACGCCTAGACGTATCGCGACTCGGGTTATATATACTAGAATAATGATCATAAAGGTCCGCTAAAAGCTTTTTACAATTTCCTACATAATTATGTACATCAGTAGGCGGGCGATCTAATGCTTGGTAGTAAAATCCTATAATTTTACTTAGGGCTTCCGTCTTAAAACACGGATCTAATATTGTCGCAATTCCATAAATATAAGGGAAATCAGTAAAATATGTCTTCCACTTTTCCATCATATCTGCAAGAATCGGCTTTAAATAAACGTTAGTATCATCATGAGAATATTTAAGAAAATGATAAAAAATAGTAACACATTCACTTATCACTAAGTGAATGTTTGGTTCGTAAACATATGAAAAAATCTTAGTTGCGTGGTCATACGCTTCTAATAATTTCTGTACGCCTATAGCTAGTTCCCAAGTTTCATCACTTATACTGCTATCCGTACACTCACTATACAATTGTGTTATAACCGGACGATAAGCAATAGCCTTCTTTAATAAATCATGGGTCGAACCCCAACGTGTAGGAGTGTCTAAAGACCAATATACTTTTTTAAGTTGATAATGGGCACATAATTGTTTATATCTTCTTTTTACTTGTTCTAATCTAAGCCACTTCACTATGTCTCTAATGGGACCTAATAAATCACTTAGATTTTTAATACCTGCTTGACAAGACAAATTAACAATATGAGCAGAACAACGTATATGTAACAAACTACCTCCTAGGATACAAGTAAAAACGGGTTCGTTATATAAAAGTTCGATGCATTTGATATTTGCGGATGCATTATCGGTAGAACAACTAAATATCTTATCTAATAAGTTCCATTCTTTACATATTTCCATTAGTCTATATTTTATGCTTTCCCCCGTATGTTTTTCAGGCATTAACTCAAATGCAATTATTCTTTTTTGAATACACCAATTAGTCTATCCAATGTGCTGTTACACACATATAAATGTGGGGGAGCCGACCAAATATCGGTTGTTATGCTAACTCTATTATTAAAAGATTTAAACATTTGTACTAATTCATAGCGTTTTGATTCATATAATTTAATGGTTCGTCGTTTAAGAGTATTCCTAGGGATTGATCTATATTATGGTTGTAAAGATTTTCTATTGAAGTATTCGTATCTCTTACTTTCACCGTGGTTAAAAGGTAACTCATCACCAATTACATATTTGAAAAATTCATCAATCATTTCATTACGATTATATTTAAAAGGCACACCTTCGGGTCCGCCGGGGAAGTCCGTTGTGAATTGGAAGAATTGAATTTGATGTCTATTTATAGGGAAATTTGCAACGGCTAGTTAACGGTAATAAACGGCTAGTTTGACCGGTTCCAAAGAACCGTTGGGCCAAAAGAACCGCCCGGTTCCGGTTCCAAGGAACCGTTGGGCCACAAGAACCGTCCGGTTCCGGTTCCGATTCCATGGAACTGTTGGGGCGGGTGAACCGGCCCGCGGTTCTTTGGTCCGGTTCCAACGGTTTTTTCTGGCGGTTTCACGGTTCCGGCAACTTTATTCCGGCGGGTTCACGGTTTCGCGGTTCGGGACCGGTTCGGAACCTGTCGCGAACGTTCCGGTTTCAAGCGGTTTGGGACCGGTTCGGTTCCGGGCCAACTCAGACCGTGGCCATCACTAAATATAAATATAGTAAATCAGTCACACATCATTCCTCACTAATTATTCAGAATTTAAAAAAATGTTTGATTTGCATTCAAACAATATTGAAGAAATTTTAACCATATCCAAATACTTGAGTGATTTAACATATCAATATAAATATAACAAGTACTAAGAAATTTTTTCTCGGGCCAAAAATATTTTTTAAAGTTCCGGTTCCAATCAAATTTCCAACTTCCATCTTCAACATTGCTCTACATTCTAACAGTAACAACCTTCACAAGCATACTTTTCTATGCTCTAGTTTGAGTGAAGTTCTATCCATTAACATACTTTTCTACCACATTCTAACAGTAAGAACCTTCACAAGCATAACCAACTAAGGTTCAACCATAGAGACAATACAAGTACAAATCTAGGAACAATAGTAGCCTACACAATCCACATTCTAGTTTAGGAAGCAACCCACACCTATAAAATAATCTTAATGCATTAAAAGCATAGATCAAAAATATAAAAAGTAAACCCTCCCGAACAGAGAAGTAACCAATTTCAGCCAGCAATTGTTAACAATTTGAAGTTAAAATAAGGGACCAAGATATAAGTGTAAAAATGCAATTCACAATTGAACAAAAGAGTAAGCAATTCCTCCCTCCGTTTTCATATGTTGTTCTTACTTTTCCCATTTGAAAATTTTTAAAAGTTCTTCTCATTTAGAATCTTTCTAATTTGGGAACCAATAAAATAGAAGGAAATTATTACATTTACACTCTAATTTATAGAAATTAATTTACATTTTAATTCCCAATTCATTTACTTTACATGCATCCAATGAAATTTAATGATAGTATTACACTTACACTTTAATCAATCAAATCTTTATTTTTTATATTATTTTAGTCAACTATCAAAGTATTTATTGTGTAATTATAATTTATTTTGATTTCTTCCCATATTCCAAATGGGAAGAACAAATGAAAACGGAGGGAGTATTGAATACAAACTTGAAAATATAAAGACAGATAGGAGTCCGAATACCTAAAGTAAATGCAAATATGTAGGAATGCCAATAACTTATTTAATTTCAAAGTTGCAATTCACAAGGAATAATTATTAATCTAGAAATAAAATCGTCCTCTAAGTTAACACAAATACAAACTTTTTGATTGTTACATAATAATTCAAACACAACTAATAGTAATAAGCAAATATAACTAAAGTTTTGTGTAATCAACAACTTGTATGTGTGACGTTTATATACTAAAGGGATTGTACATAAATCATTTCACGAAAGCAATGACAGCCATAGACAGCAGCAACAATATTCACGCACAGAATCACAACTTCTCGAACAATAGCTGCTGCAATAAGACAACAGTTACAAGGCATTACCACATTATAACCTACAGCAACAATTATTAGTAAAATGAATTTTTAATTGATTAATCGAAAATTTATCGGTGTTGTCAATCCAAATAAACAAGAACATTTCATTCTTATAAAAGGGTTTAGTCGTTGAAGGGAAAGAGCCTCTATTGCACTTTCATTCATATTCACATACAACTTGTTCATAAAATAAATGAGATGATCTATAATGAATTTATTATTGTAATTGATTATCTTAATGCTACAAGAAATATGAAAAGTCTTAATATCTTGGCCTATGTGTTGAATAATGTTTTCAACACAAAACTCCCAAGTTTCTTGATGCTTTAATAGCTAATCAATTGTATCCTCTGATAATCAGTCATTATTTACAATCATTATCAGGCATAATTAGCAATATTTTCCCCTGAAACTCGATAATATTTATACCTGTAGAAACTATCCCAAAAAAACTAGTGTATTTTTAAAGAACTAATAACATGTTGGCTTCAACCAACGAGTACAATAATCAATTCGATAAAAGAAGTGGCCAACAAATTGAGACTTATTAAGTAAAATTCACAAGTTGAAAAAGGAGGTCATATATATCTTATAATCTAATTACACCATAAAATTAACCTATTAACTCAAGCAGCATAGTGCACTTCAATGTCATTTGAAAGTGTTGAACAAAAGTAGCATTGTGCAAAGCAGTATCATTTAGCATGATTTTTTTGCATTAGATTCATGTTGAGAAAAAGTTGGAACCAAATTCACCATGATATTATGAAACAAAGCATTATTATTTGCTAACAATGACTATAATGGTCATTGTCCCTTTTCATGTATAGATCATGTTTGTAAAAAAATACGGACTTCATTGCCTATATTTTCTTAAGGACGCAACAATATTTAATTGAGTTTTCAAGCTCCATATGCGTAAAATCTCCTTATGCAAAAGATGTTTTATGTACAAATAAAAGCAAAATGTGTCAAATCATAAAAATTCCACATCATCGTTGTTGGTGACAGCCCAAGAAAGAACACTCGACAACAAGACTCGACAGCAGCAAAAACATAATGGTAACAGCGGCGACATCAGTAAGAAAACAATGACAACAACGGAACAACAGCAACAAAACATTAATCATGGATAATAATTTCAACAATACATTTATATTCTGCATGATCGTGATTCAGTATTTGAAATATTTGATAGTTTACTTATGTAACATATTCTTATTGACTGACCTACTGAATTTAGCTTTGTAAATATTATTAGTAGTATTATATAAACTACTATATCTTGTTACATACACTTACACTGGTCGTAGTTTCTATGATAACCGCTTATGAATGATGGGTGCAGATTTCATATACCAAAATAATTCAGTTTTAAAAGTAGACAAATATGAATACTATCATTGCGATACAACCAAGTCCACTGTTACCTTCACTAATGGTGACACTTACTTGAAGCTTGAACATCCTTATTTAGCATACTTTATTAGTGGTTACGTTGACCATTGCATTAATGGTTAACGGTTGACTGTCAATGTCGTGTCTCCAAATTTGCCTCTAGTTGGGAGTCTCCCAGCCCATCTAAGGCACTCGGGCTTTCATCTTGCTCTTGTGGCTTATGTCTCTGCTCTTATTGGGCTACTTGTTACATCTATCTTGTTTGCTTAATTAGTAGTATCTATGATAGGTTAATGCATGGTTATTACTTAATATGTTTTGGCCTTTTGGGCTATTGTTAAAAGCTTTGAATCTTTATTTTGTTGGGGGGTTCGGAACAATGTTCTTGTTATTTTTGGTATGTGACCCTATGTTTTTAGGTCATTAAACAGCTTATGTATCTTGGGCTTTAGTAGTTACTACTTAGTTTGGTGAGTAGAAATTTTTCAGTACTTATCACAAAAGTATTTCCCTGTGCGTGAAGGGTAGCTAATTTATTTTGCACCAAATTGGTGTAAATGGAATGGCCAAATGGTTAATGATTTATCCCCAGGCTCTTTTGAAGCTTAAACTAAACTAACATTTCATTCCAATTGAAAGGAATCAAGCTCAATTAAGCATTTCCAACAGCAGGTCAGCTGATAGTTCATACATAAATAAAAGTTCAAGTTTTCACATGCCCATTAAATAATATTCTCTGAATTCATAACTTGATAAGTTCAATTTTAATCCAAACCCTTTACTTTCTAAGAATCAAATAACAAGAAGGTACATAGAAGATTCATGAAAGCGGTATAAATAATTAAAAAATGGTAACACTTGTTAAGATTATTGAGTTAAAATTTCAGAAAAAAACAGTGGAGGGAAAAAGAAAAAAGTACTGAGAAAAGAAAAACTTAGCAGAGATAGCAGCTAAAGCTTATGCAATAGTCATGCTAAAGTTTCACTTATTATTATCATTCATGAAAAAAATATGCCATGAGCCACGAAGCTCACAATGGCCACACGATATTGTACATGAACCAAAGAGAATGCACATCGCTTCTAGATGCTTTGATCTAGCTAGCTCGTATGAAATGAAGCCACTAGAGTCAAGACCTATAATATTTGAGACTAATCATCCTAATCCCGAATTGGATCTCTAATGAACTAATTAGTAATAGGCCTAAAATTGTCTAAAGATACCACATTTAAATCATTGTATGGTCTAGTAGAACATAGGAAAGAAGTTGTTTTTTTTAAACTTAGGAAAGAAGTTACATATCCGTTTGCCTTGGAGACATAAATAAACTGCCTAATTAGATATTTACCCATATTTAACGTTTCTAAACATATTGTCGTCTCTTTGGAGGGGGTACGGGTATGGATTAATCGTTACCTTCCCTCGTCCGGACCCTGTTTTCGTGCGACAAATTGGGTTGACGATGATGATTCAACATTTCTAAACATTTAATTGATTCTGCTTGAAATTTCATAAGCATAGATGGTGATGCATTTACAGATTGTTTATCCAAGAGAAAGAGATCAAAAACATCTATGACAAATCAAAAACTCCAAATGAAAACATTCACACAATCTCAATTTGTGTTCTAATACCACATATCAACTACTTTCACAAATATATTGAAAAATTAACGAAGTGAACATAAACAGAACAAACTAAGAAAGCATCCATTAAGAAATATAGTTGTCAAAGTTGCTCAAACGAGTTTGAGGATGGTAGTCGATCCATTCATTGAGAAATAAGTACGCTAATAAAAACATAGAAGTGATTACCATTTCGAAAATACTCTGGCCGGGTGTAGGCAAAATTGGTGTTGTAACATCTCCCATCCCTACTATTTTTCATCAATCCAAAACATGAAAGTCTACAATCACCATTTTACAACAGCCATCAAAAATCATGAATTAGAGTTGCAACGGACGTAAAACATAGCCAACATATTTGCATAATGACGGAAAAGATGGGAAGTTGTGAAAAGAGTGGGATGAGAGATTTAAGGGATTTAAGGGAGGGAACTAAAATTTCGGCAATATAATGGCAAATTTGGTTCAGTTTTAGGATTTAAAGGAGGGAACTAAAATTTTTTTACGGGCTTTTATAATTTTTTGGGCCACAAATTTTAATTTTATTGTGCTGTATAAAAAATATTTGGGCTACAAAAGAATGATATTGTAGCACATAAATAGACTTAGAACTACAAATATTTATTTTGACGCCCAATAGTTTAAATTGGGCCACAAACTTTATAGTTGTCGCCAAATATTAACTATGTGCCACAAAATTTATTTTGTAGCCAATAAAACAAAATATTTGTAGCCCAATATCATTATTCTTGTAGTGAAACAAAAAAAAAGTAATATCAAAAATGAACCTCATCAAAGAGAACCATGTAAGCTTAGATCGTGGTAAAATGGACGACCCTTAGAACTACAGTAATCTAAGGCCTTTCAATAACTAATTGATAAGTTACTTCTAGAGTATATTATTTCAGAGAAAAAAAATTGAGGGAAGTGAAGAAGCCAAAAGGAAGGGCTAGACTGTAAAGAAGGAAATGTTTATCCGCCATATCAAAGACGTGGCAATGAACTTTAGAGAGCACAGACGACAGATCACTTAGGCATTAGATGAAACATCCTACCGAATTTGAATTTACTGTGAAGGTTTCGAACCGATCAAAGGTTTTCATAATATGTCACATAAACCGTAAATGGCATAGATGACATTACAGAAACACAGGACAACCATCAAGTAATGTTAATTGCTAAACCATATACAGGAATCCAAGGATTTCACCAAATTCAATCTGAGAGTTGCCTGGTTCCCTTATGACCCACGAATTGCATCTGGGAACAGTTGATAGTTCCCGAAACAAAGGCTTGGCTCTGGCACCGAATGATCAAGAAGAGTCAGAACGTGATGAAGAGGAGACTTCCATGTTGGTTCGAAAATTCAAGAAGTTCTTTAAGAACAGCAGATACATCAATCAAAGAAACAACAAAGAAAGAAGAGTTCCTAATACCAAAACCAACTACGAATGACATAAGTGTGGAAGCACTGATCACTTCATCAAGGAGTACCCTCAATGGAAGAACGAGAAGGGCAAAGGGAAGGCAAGGGAAACGGGAAGACAACCGATGAATGGAAATTTCAACAAGACGGACTTTCGCAAAGCCATGATTGCTGCATGGGGAGAATCGGAGAGCGAAGCTGAAACTGAAGCTCCCGTTGAGGAAGAAACAACTAATCTATGTCTCATGGCCACTCATGACGAAACGTCTAAAGGAAAAGAGGTATTGTCTTCTAATTCATTTTCTAACCACCTATTTAGATTGGATAAACATGAATTAATCAAAATGATTTTGGAGACACAAGATAATCTGGAAAAAAGAACTGCCACCTGTCTCAAAATGGAAAAAGACCTTAAAACTTGTAACGACCATGTTTCCTACCTGAATTCTTTTAGGTCTGATGTGCAAACTAGATTCTTTGATTTGTTAGATCAAAATGTGATGTTAAACGAAACATTAGAAAAGGTAAAATAAGAAAATATTATTCTTAATGTCGATTTGTATCAATATAAATTACTAGGCTTAAATAAGAATATGAATGATGAATTTATTCATGATATTATCACTACATTTCAAAGGGTAAAATTAGACATAGAATCTAGTAAAATCGAAAATGAGAAATTAAAAGTTGAATTAAATTCAAGAGGAAAAAGGAAAATCAATGAAGTTCCAAAATGGATTCTAGAGGCTAAAACTAAAAATGTTGAAGACGTTGGATACAATAACAATAAAATCAAGAAAAAGGTCTATGTTGATCTCCCTAGTAATAAAGTATGTTCCTTTTGTGGTAAAACCGGGTACCTGAAATTCCAATGTTTAAAAACGGAAAAGCACGACAAAACGAACCAAATTTATGTATCGCATTTGGATTAGGAAATATGATTCGTGCATAATCGACAAGGAACCCAAGGATGACTGGGTTCCTCACTCTAACAATTAGTTGGTTTTGCAGGTTCTAGTGAGGGGGAACAACTCATGGTATCTCGACAGTGGCTGTTCCAAGCACATGACAGGTGATAAATCAAAATTTCTCTTACTAGAAGCCTATGATGGAGGAACTGTGACCTTTGGAGACAATATGAAAAGCGAAATCATTGCCAAAGGAAAAATAGGAAGGTCAAGTTCCCATGCAATTGACAATATATTTTTAGTCGAGAATTTAAAACATAATTTGTTAAGTATCTCTCAATTTTGCGACAAAGGTAACTCTGTAAACTTTACTTCTGAAAAGTGCATTATTTCTAGGAATGACACAAGAGACATTGTTCTAGAAGGAATCCGTAAAGGGAACACCTATGTTGTGGACCAACATAGTTCCCAAAACCAGTCTTACTTGTCTCAGTATTATAGAAGATGACCTTCTTCTTTAGCATAAACGTTTAGGTCATGCTAGTTTTCTTTGCTTAATACTCTACGATCTAAAGACCTAGTAAGAGGATTGTCGTCCCTTAAATTTCTAAAAGATGAAGTTTGTGATCCTTGTGCCAAAGGAAAACATGTTAGGTCATCCTTTGAACCTAAAAATGTTGTGACCACCTCAAAGCCACTTAAATTAATTCATATGGATCTTTGTGGGCCTATGACAATCCAAAGTTGCAGTGGAAAGCGATATGTGTTTGTTATAGTTGATGATTACAGTAGATTTACTTGGACCTTATTTTTAGCTAGCAAAGATGAAGCTTTTAATGAATTTGTTGCTTTTACCAAAAAAATTCAACAATCTAGTAACAATCAACTTGTCCACATAAGATCAGATCATGGTAAAGAATTTGAAAATTCAAGGTCTCTGCACCTAGGACACCACAACAAAATGATGTGGTGGAACGTAAAAATAGAACATTAGAGGAAATGGCTAGAACCATGTTAATTGCTAGTGGAAACATCAAAAGTCACATCTACTTGACTTGATTATAAAAGACATAAACAAAGGCACACAGACCAGATCCCAGATAAGGAACTTTTGTGCACACTTTGTAATTCTCTCAACATTAGAACCCAAGAATCTCGAAGAAGCGTTAAAAGATTTAGATTGGGTTGTTGCAATGCAAGATGAACTAAATGAATTTGAAAGAAATAGAGTATGGCACTTGGAACCGAAACCCAAGAACAAAAAGATAATTGGTCTAAAATGGGTTTTTAGGAACAAGCTGGACGAGCACGGAACCAGAAATAGGAAATAAAGCATGGCTAGTGGTTAAATGATACATCCAACAAGAAGGTATTGAATATACGGAAACATTTGCTCCCGTAGCAAGGTTAGAGGCTATCAGAATTCTAATTTCATTTGCTGCTTTTATGAATTTTAGGTTATACCAAATGGATGTGAATGTGCTTTCTTGAATGGTTTTCTAGAAGAAGTCTTTGTGGAACAGCCACCTGGCTTCGAAAATCTATCTTCTCAAGATCATGTTGATAAGCTTGATAAAGCTCTTTATGGGCTCAAATAAGCTCCTAAACAATGGTATGAAAGATTGTCTAAGTTTTTGATTGAAAATTATTTTATTTGAGGAAAAATTGATCAAACCTTATTCTTTAAGAATAAAGGTTCTGATATTTTGATTGTGCAAATTTATTTTAATGATATTATATTTGGAGCCACTAATGAATTACTATGTAAAGAATTTGTTAACCTTATGAGTGCTGAATTTGAAATGAGTATGATGGGAGAATTAAATTTCTTCCTTGGGTTGCAAATTAAACAAACGGCTAATGGTATCTTTATCCATCAACAAACATATATTAAAGAACTTCTAAAGAAATATGGTTTAGACAATATTAAAACAAACCACACACCTATGGCCACTAATGTTAGACTAGATGAAAATTCAATGGTATTAATGTTCACCAAACTATGTATAGAGGCATGACAGGATCTTTATTATATTTAACTGCTAGTAGGCCAGATATTTCGTTTAGTGTTGGTTTGTGTGCTAGATTTCAATCAAATCCCAAGGAATCACATCACACAGCAGTAAGAAGGATTCTAAGATATTTAAACGGAACAGATGACTTGTCCCTATTTTATCCTAAAAGTGATGTCTATGATTTGAAAGGTTATAGTGATGCAGATTATGCAGGAGATCTTGTGAACAGGAAAAGTACTTCAGGTATGGTACAATTTCTTGGCTCATGTGTAGTATCGTGGTGTTCCAAGAAACAGAACACCGTTGCTCTATCCACGGCTGAAGCAGAATATGTGGCAGCAGCAGCTTGCTGTTTCCAAATGCTCTGGATAAAACAACAGCTAAGAGATTTTGGTATTAAATTTGAATGTGTTCCTATTTATTGTGATAATACTAGTGCCATATGCATATCAAAGGATCTCATGCATCATTCTAGAGTTAAGCATATACATATACGACATCATTTTCTTAAGGATAATGTTAAGCATATAAATATTATTGTTAAACATGTCAGTACCAATGAGCAAGTTGCAGATATAGTGACTAAACCACTTCCAAGGGAACAATATGAAAAGATGAGGTGGGAACTTGGTATGCTCAAGCACCACTAAAGTTTAATGCAAGCATTTCCCCTCAAGGCAGCATGAATTTGGAAGGGTATAATCAGTCACAAAACCTTGATTGAGAAATCAATTACTGCAAGGTACATGTATGCAACTATCTAAGGTACGTGCCATGGAAACCTTCTTGATTTCATGCTTAACTTGTATAGACCAAAGCAGCATATGTTTTTCTTTTATGTGTTATTGTCCTCATTTTAAAAACGAAAAAAAAAAAAAAACAAAACAAAACAAAAAAACGAGGACATATGTTTTTACTTTCAATATTTTCTTTATTTTTCTTTTTCCACAAATTCCGGCATTTTATTTTTTCTTTTTCGATTAGTCAAATTATAGTAGGAGTCGGATCATCGTGGTATTTCGAAAAATCATTGCTAACCGCTCAATTCAACGAATATAACTCTTCGTAACACTTGAATGTTCACACGTAAAAACGATTGATAATGAAGAGTTAGAAACCCTTTGATAACCGTCCCTTCAAAGCATTAAAACCCACTACCTCACTTGTCACATCACTCACTCACACTTTCTCACACCCCTGACGTTAAGTTAAAAGCCTCAAAACCGTCAACCCATTCACTCACTCCATCTTTCCTTCATCTTCATTTCTTCTCTTCACCATGAAAACCCCAAAATCATTCTCATCAACCAAGACTACGAAAGCGAAAACACCAAAATTCATTCAACCAACATCACTACAAGTGTTTCATCCCTCACCTTCAGCAGATGCACCACCTACCTCATCTCAAGAACCACAAAAATCAACTACCCCAAAACCCATGCATGCCGGAACCAAACGATCACTCACCACCCCAAAAGGTATCTCTTCATCCAGACCCACAAAAACGACCAAGCAAGTTGACCCAGATTGCGCCGAAGAAGTCGCTAAGGAGATGTCCATTGGGTTCGGACTTGACAAGTACTGGTATGAATCAAACTCTTTCCCTCAATTACATGCCATTTTACAAAATCAAGGTTGGGAAATTTTAACGTGTGATTACTCATGTAACCTGATTTACCCAAACCTAATGCGTGCGTTTATAAAGAATTTCACCATAGAAAATAGGGTTTGTTCTAGTACTGTCAAAGAAATTAAGATTGAATTTAATAGCTTAATGTTGGGGTAATGGTTTGATGTTCCTGCTATAGGATTCGACACTTATTACGTTAGTTTAAAGATTGTGTTTTCAGGTATTACGGAGAAGACCGTGTTAAAATTTCTTGGGATTGATGATAAAAAGAGGTTTAGCCACAACTCAATGTGCTTCCCAACTTCAATTCACCATTTAGGGTCACAAATCTTTTCATGTTGGAAGAGTACCCAGACGGAACCTTAATGCCATACAAAGACTCATAAAAGGCCCGCTTCTCTGCTTTGGACAATGTGTAGCAAGCTGGAGGCAAATAAACTTTTTCCTACTCATCTTCTTCTTACTGACCTTTCCCTTGCTACTGCCACCAACTTCATCAGCTCTTTCTCTTTTCTTACTCACCTTAACATGTGCCCACAACTCCGGACGAATACCCTTACATTCAAAGTAATCTCGCACGGCCTTAACATCCTTTGTCTTACCCGGATGTTCATGAAGGTCCCGAGTATGGCATTGCATATATTTTTCTCTATATGCATAAAGTCAAGACAATGCCTAACCTCTAGATCTCTCCAATATGGAAGCGTCTAAAACATTGATTCTTTTTTCCAGTCGGTCTTCACCCCCTTGCACTTGTCCTGTTTTACCAAAAACAGTCTCAACCCCCTTAACCTGTTCATAAACCTCAAAACCGGTCAACGGTCGACGAGCTGCACGGTCCACAACCTCCCAGTTGAACATCTTCTTCTTACGGTATTGGTGATCTCGTGGGAGGAACTTTCGATGGTTCATGAATACATGTTTGCACTTAGGAATTCACGTGGATTCCATGTCATCGACACATATTGGGCACGCATTCTTCCCTTTGTTCTTATACCCTGATAAGTTTCCATATGTCGGAAAATCGTTAACGGTGCATAAAAGCATTGCACGCAAGGTGAACTCCTCATTAGAATATACATCAAACACAGGAACTCCTTTATCCCACATCTTTCTCAAATCCTCAATGAGAGGTGCAAGATATACATCTATGTCATTGCCAGGTTGCTTAGGACCCGAGATAAGAAGGGAAAGCATAATGTACTTACGCTTCATACACAACCAAGGTAGCAAATTATAGATCACTAAAAGTACCAGCCAAGTACTATATTGAGAACTAAGATTGCCAAATGGGTTCATTCCATCCGTGCACAGTCCGAGCCTTAAATTACAAACTTCATCCCCAAAAGTCTTATGCAACCTATCAATACTCTTCCACTCTGGAGAATCGAATGGATGTGTGAGCAAATGATCTTTCTTCACCCTATCTGCATGCCACCTCAAATTTAACGCATCTTTCTTTATAGAAAACAAGTGCCTGAATCTAGGTATTATTGGAAGATACCACAATACCTTAGCCGGGGGCCCTTTAGCATCCCGAGCCTCTTTACGCTTGTAACGCGATAACCCACACCTAGGACACTCTTCTAAGTTCACGTTTTCATTCCGATACAATACACAATCATTCGGTCACGAATGAATCTTCTGGTACTCTAACTCGAAAGGACACATTAGCTTTTTGGCATAGTATGTCAACTTTGGAAATTCATTTCCCTCAGGAAGCATCTCACCTAACGCTTCTAATAACATTGTGAAACTAGTGTCACTCCAATTGAACTTTGACTTAATGTTGAAATTTGTCAAAACTGCTGTAAGTTTGGTGAACTTTGTACATCCAGAAGACAAAGGCTTTTGAGAAGCCTCTGTCAACAAGTCAAATACACGAGGACTATTTCCTAACTCATCCTCGACTCTCTCCATCATCTCATCAGCACGATCAACATCCTCATCGACATTCTCTTCATCCGTCTCATACCCATCAACACGATCCACTACATCCTCGTTGACATCGGCCACATTATTGACATCCTCAACAACACTCTTTTCCTTGTAAACTCCCTCCTCACCATGCCAAACCCAAACATGATATTGAGGCCTAAATCCACGTTGAAGTATGTGCTCCCTAAAGATATAAACACTATTTACCTTTGATACATTGCCACAAGTGACACATGGGCAATAAAAACCAACTCCCCCGTCCTAATTGATGTTCAACCGCAACACTACAAAATTCTAATACGCCATCAATAAATTCTAAAGATTCAATGCTTCCATACATCCAAGAACGATCTTTTGTCATCCTAAGTGTGATTAATTAATTCAAAACAAAATTATTAGACATTAGATACATAAGTATATATAAATATATATATATATATATATATATATATATATATATATATATATATATATATATATATATATATATATATATATATATATATATATATATATATATATATATATATATATATATATATATATACTTAAACCTAGATAACCCAAATTTACTACATTTAACCTTCTTATTATTTATATAAACTAAACAAAAAATCTAAAAAATAAAACAAAAACAAATAAACAAAATAATCAACAAACTAATTATAACATCAACCCATAAAAATATCCAAAATAAAACTTCATAGTTGAATAGATATTTACCTTAGTATTTAGATATGATAATGGTGTGCTCTACAATTGGGTACCTACAATGAAAAACAAAATCAAATTTCATTGGTTTAATTTTACGAGTTTGAAGAAAACAAAAAATTCATGAACTAAAACTTAAATACAATAAAAAAAATCATATATAATCTATCTTCTCCATTCATTTCAACACTACCCATCATGTATAATCTAACTTAAATACAATAAAAAAAACAGTAAATTAGTTATACCTTGAACAAACAGTGGGCTTGAACAACAATTTCGCACAGTAAGAATTTCAAACAAAAACAAGAACGAAGGGTCGTGGGCTTGAACAAGAAGAAGCAGCAAGTCGTTTTTTGAATGATGAACAGCAACAACAGAGAACACGAAGAAGAAGAAGAGAACAAGAAGAAGAACGAAAGGTCGTGGGCTTGAACAAGAAGAAGCAGTATGGGTGATGAAGAAGATGAAAAAGAGCAACTCGTTTTTCTTTGAAGAAGAGCAGTATGGGCTTGAACTCGTTTTTGAAGAAGATGAAGAAGAAGTTTTCGTGGTTTTAATTTTTATGAAGAAGAAGATGAAGAACAGTAGCAAGGAGAGCAAAACAAGATGAGATGTTTTCGAATGCAACAGTTAGGTTTTAGAGAAATGAACGTTGCAAGGCAGAATTTTTTAATTTTTACGAAGAGGCTATTGCCTGCGGACATAGGCTAACCCGCAGCCAATGAGTATTTTTTTAAAAAATTAGGGCTATTGGCTGCGAACAAGGGCTAAACAGCAGCCAATGAGTAATTTTTTAAAATTAGGGCTATTGGCTGCGGACAGGGCATAAACAGCAGCCAATGAGTATTTTTTTGAAATTTAGGCTATTAGCTACATTTATATAAAACCCGCAGCCAATACCTTTTTTTCCACTAGTGCTTCTTCTGAAAATTTCGAATGCCAATGAGTAGAAGCCATCCTTGATTCTTACCTCTAATTTTCGATTAAAGCACAATACGGGTCTTTCCAACTTTGTTTGCTTCTTTGAAGGAATCGGATCCCTATTCCTCTTCATCTGATTTTTGAAATAGGGACAAATGAAAAAGCGAGCATTCCCTTGCCTCTGAAATCTGTCGCAAACCAAGGATGGCAACACTAATCTTATTTCTGTTGATTTTGCATCTAAATCAGATCATCCCTATTGATTTGTCTTTTTCTGGTTTTTGTTTCTTCCGTTTTGAATGAGGCGTTATGAATATAAATCAGATTCTAGTGATCGTAAGATTTTGGTATGTTATCTATTATAATTGCTCATAAACATCCTATAGTCTCATGAAAGTGATACATGATTTCAAGAATTAGAGTTTGTATGCTTGTTCTTATTAAAAAGATGGATGTTGTATATGGATATTATATGAATGAATATTGATTTTAAGGATTTTTTGGAAATGCTTGTTCTTAGTAAAATAGTGGATGAAGTCATATTCTTGGTTATAGACATAGAGAGAATTAAGAAGATTGTGATTATTAAGAGGATGAGAATAATTTTGAATCATGGTTATGCAATCTTAATGCCAGATTATGGATTTGAGTTAGAACATGTGCAGTTCTTAATGATAAGAAATACTAGAATAAAGTCCTAGCTAAGCTATGGTCTTAGGAGAGGATGTAATAAGTTATTTGTTAGTATCGTAGCATCGAATGCACTTTTATGACAACATGTTTGTTGTTATGCCTCAGGATACGACTACGTTGATGAGACGTTTTAGTTAGCTGTGTTGAACTGATCTTGAATCCTTGAAGCGACATTATCTGTGAATAGTAACAGTCCATTAAAAGGGTCTGACTAGACTACAATTTTGTAAAATGTTTTATTAAAGCTCCGATGTAAAAAGTTTTATTAAAGATCTGAATTTTATAATGTTGAGACAAATGTGTTATGAATGATTATGTTGATATTGATAAGGTCAATGGATTCGGCTCACGAGCTAGTCATTGATGGAGTAGAGGGAAAACCTCGCTTACTTTTTATTTTGAGATGAATTGTCATTCAAATATTGACTAGCCTCACTTGACAGTGACATAGCTTTAGAGCTATGGATGTTCCTCTCAACAAGACTCCATGTTCGCACATAGATCTAGAAAACGGATTAAACCTACGATTGTAATTATTGTGTTTTGTTGTTTTGGATTGTTACTTCTCATTCAGTTCAATCTGACCCTCGGTTGTTTGCATTTTTTTAGATCTGGAAATCGGAACCGATCGGGAACGATGGGGAAGCGAAGGTGATTAGAGTATATTGTGAAGATACTTTAGATTTGAGTATGTATAGTAGTTGTCGTGTCTGTGTTGGGCTGTAGTAAATGTGTAGTGGATTTGATTATGTTAATCGTCAGACTTTATAGTTAGATGTATGAATATGGTGGACTATTGTTTAGATGTTTGGATTTAGACTAGTCATTAGAGTTGTATGCCAAACCTTGTGACCCTTTTCACGTGTTATGAATCGAGATTTTAGTTTTTTGGGATAGTAAACTCTGTGATGACCTTTGTTGCTTAATCAACCACTTAGTTGGGTTGTTACACTTAGACCAAGTGATTAGTGATTTAGAAGGGTTCAAAGGCAACCCAAAAAAGGCATAAATATCATCAGCCGTGAAAATGTAGTTAGGGTTATTCGGCAAACACTGGATGCGTCTGGCTGCATCAAAATGGGCAACCATAAAAGGAGTTATACCAATGGGAATCCTAAAAGGCTTCATTCTAAGAAGGCATCCAAATCCAATATCATTAACGCCATCAACTTGCTTGGCAGTTAGCTGCACTTGTTCTTTACAATTTATTAGAAATAAATGGGATTTGTAATGGTATATATGTTCTTATCAACATTAGGAAGAAAACGCAACTAATAATGTTATATATCCAAACATAAAGCTTTACTTATACCTTATTATAATTCTAGTTACATATCAATAAAACACAAAATACTTTGTAAAATAATCCTACATCAAAATATCAATCTAGATACATAATATTATACATACACCGCTTAGTATCTAAAGCAAATACAATATATTATAACTCCAGTTGTATGATATTATAAATTCAGATATATAATATTATAAGTTTATAACTCCAACATAAGTTATAATCCCAACTATAAATATAAATTATGTTAGACATACACAAAAATTGTAAAAGTGCAAATACAACTATTTTAGACACAACTATAGATTAATATAAGGGAAAATACGTCTTGTCATAATACCAACGATTTCATAATCCCAAATGTGTGGGTCAAAGTTCCAAGATATATAATGCAATAACCTAAATTAGGTCAAAACGATGAACTTACATTTCTTCATCCCTCTTTATTTTCACCAATGATGTCTGAGGCCTAGGAGCCCTTTGTTTGGGGACTTTTTTGGTTAGCTTTGTCTCTTGATCCGCGACATTTTGATCCCTAAGAGGAACCCTTTTAATTTTTTTTTGGAAAGAATAGAAACTAACACATCATCGTTACTGATTTTTTCCATTATGAAAACCTAAGTACAGTACATGGAATAGCTAAAAATCAATGAAAAATCGAAGCTTTTTCATACGAAAATGGTGAAACATGGAAAGAATTTTGAAATGCATACCTTGGGTGAAACGCAGATGTTGTTTGAAAACGTAAGTACAGTCAAGGTTGTTAGGATCGGGATTCTACGTAGGATTGTTGAGGGGGTAGGATCGAAATTGGTAGAATCGGATCGTAGGATCGTGTGATCCTACAACTATGCATTAATATGTTTTAGATAACTGATTTTCAATTGTATTTGTTCTTTCTTTTTAGTTTTAAGCTTTAAATTAAAACTTATTTAACTTCAACTATTAAGTTTTGTAAAAGAATATCTTTAATAATCTTTTTTAAAATGTGAATCAAGAAAAAGATGAATTTTAGTCATATTAATATAATTGGTTATGTATATATATATATATATATATATATATATATATATATATATATATATATATATATATATGTCATAACCGGTCATTGGGCCGTAATGGTGGTTACTTTCAAAACTTGGTGGCTGAAGGGTGTTAAAATAAGAAGGGTAAGAAGGATTCTACACCCTTGATTTCACTAAAACAAAAAAATCTCTGGTCAACGGTCATAACCGGTCATTGGGCCGTAATGGTGGTTACTTTCAAAACTTGGTGGCTGTAATTCGCAAAAAAAAAAAACATCATGGTTGTAATTCGGAAAAGGCATAAACATCAAAGCTGTGATTCACAACTAATTCTTTATTTTAATATTTTATTTCTCTTATAGTAGAATTTTAGGCTTAAATTATAAGTTAGATTTTAATTTAATTATATTTGGTAATTTAAAATTTTTATTTTCCTCTCTCTCGGTTTAATAATTATATTGTATTTTAAATTTTAAGTCTAGCTAAACTACCTATAATAACTTAACAGCAGATCTTGGGTAAGACCGTCTTAGAAAAAGACGCGGCTCAATATGGAGCCCATCAGCTTTTTCCATTTCTCTGGGCATTTTTCAATTTTACTCTTAGAGTTATCAATTTTGACGTTAAAGATATCAATTTCAACGTAAAGTGGTACTTAAATATACCAATTAAAGTAAAAATTGCAATTTGAACCTATAAGTGATCAATTTTAACGTTAAAGTGATCAATTTCCACCTAATATAATTGACAGAGATAAGTATTGAATTGTATGTTGTGTAGTTCATTTATTTTGTTTGTGTAGTTCATTTATTTTGTTTATAATTGATATAGTTAATATCATACGAAAAATAAGATAAAGTCATAATTGATGCATGTTTGATAATAATTGACAGTGATTAGTAATGAATTGTATGTTGTTATGTAGTTTATTTATTTTGTTTATAATTGATATAGCTAACATCATAACAATAACAAGATAAAGTCATAATTGATGCATGTTTGGTGATAATTGACAGTGATAAGTAATGAATTGTATGTTATTGAAATTTTTACTTTAATTGATATGTTTAAGTACTACTTTACGTTGAAATTGATATCTTTAAGGTCAAAATTGATACATTTAAGGTGCAAATTGAAAAATGCCCAGAAAATGAAAAAAAAACCAAAAAAAAAATCTGGAGCCCGTGTAGTGCACGCGCCTGAGAATGGGCCGGCCCAATTGTGGTCTTATTCTAAGACGGTCTTACGCAAGTTTTTGTGATAACTTAATCCTTTTGTTTCCTATATTATAAAAAAAGGAAAATATCTACAAACCTTTTGAGTTGGCCGAAGAATTCAATTAGGTGGCATGTTAAGTAGGGATGGCAATTCAATCCGAATTCGACCCTAGTCTGACTCGATCCGAGGAAAATAATTTGATTCGAGTCCGAGGAAAAAGGCATCTGACTCCGACTTTACGATCCGAGTCCGTGTTAGAGACGAACCGGAGTTGGACCGTATTAAAAATCCAAGAATCCGACCCGACTCCGACTCTGAAGGACATCTGACTTTGAATTTGACTTTTACACTAATATTTTGTTTCCTTTAAAACGCTAGATGTTACTAATTCAAGCTCTCTCTTATAGTAATTGTAATTTTCGATTTTGAAAAAGTACTTGGTATTTTTATTTAGGTTAACGAATCAAGATAAGACAAATGAAATCAAGAGAAATAAAATACGCCAAATCAAAATACGAGAAAATTTTGTTAAATTTTAGTAGTAGGATTATTTCTGTTGTTAAAATTGAATTTAAATTAAAGTACATATTTATTTGTTAAATTGTATATGAAAAATATATTTTGTTAATTTTGTATGCTTTAACATCATTAGTACAATATCACAACAATACTGTTTGATAATAATCCGACTCAGAACATGACTCCGTTGGAGATCCGAGAATCCGATTCGGGGCAAACTTGGAGTATGCGTAATCCGACTCCGAGTGGAGGTGGACTGAAAACAAAAGTTCGACTATTACCCGGAGCAAAGTTGGAGTATGTATAATCTGAGCCGAGTCCGACCCATTACCATCCCTGATGTTAAGGGATTTTCATTTTTTTTATTATTCTTTGCCTTATCTAATGTTCTTTTTTTTTGCTTCTACATTAAGAAAAAAAAATGATGATGATTAATTACTATATATATAAGTGCATAAGAGGCAACCGTAGAATAGGGAAATAAAAAAAGGAAGAATTTCTAAAATAATTCCTAAAATATCTCTTTAAACCTTAGAAAAAATTCCTAAAGATACTCAAAAAGTTCCTAATAGTATTTAGTATAAATTAAAGAACTTCAAGGGAAGAAAGCTAATTTTATGGCTAAAAATCCTACAAATAAGGAAACTCATTAATAGTGAAATTATTAAAGGTATAAATTCTTAAATATATTTATTTACATAAATTTATGTTCATCAATTTTATATGTGTTTATGATATATAAATTAAATTTTCTATAAATTGTGGTGATTTAATTCATTGTAATTGAATTTATATGATTTATTCATTTTACTTGGCTAAAACCGCATAATCTGAAATAATTGAATTTAAAATAGTAAATGTGAATATTTATGAACGAAAATTTTTCTGTACGTACATATATATGAGATATACTTTGTGTATTAATTTTGTAGATATTAGTTGATTATAAATATTATTATTAATTTTGCTAAAAAAAAGGCATAAAAAAATTAATAATTTTTGTTAAAAATTTATAAATCTGGAAATACTGATTCTTCTACTGTTACCGCACATTTATTTTTTCATTTAAATTATTTTTTTGTTCATCCTCTATTTTTTGTTCATCTGCCATTAATGGTTGTTTTATTAATAAAATTTGTCATTTGTAAGTGCAAAATTGAAATTTAAGGTTCCCAAAAAAACTGAATGAGGAAACAAAATTAAAATATAACAGAAAATGAAAAGAGAGAGAGATGAGGGTGAGAGACAGAAAAGAGAATCACTTCATTGATTGTTAATACAAAATGAAATTACATTTGATTGTGAGCCTTAAGACTTATATATATACAACAAGAAGTATAACAAAGGCTATAGCTCACGTGACTAATACAATCCTAAGCGTGAGTTAGTTATAAATAACTTAAGAAACAGAAAGTAACCAACTAATCTAATGCAGCAGCAAGGGAAGCCTTCTGTCTTATGTGTTGTGAAGCTTGAGCCTTCTGTTCATTTGGTGTAGGACTTGCAGCTCTTCCACTAGTAATCTCAATATCCCCCCTCAAACTAGGAGGTGGTGTACTGACTCCTAGTTTGGACAACAGGTATTTGAATTGGGTAGAAGGCAGAATCTTTGTTAATATATCTGCTAACTGGTGTTGAGTAGGCAAATAGGATAGCTGAATCAGTCCCTCCAAAACTTTGTCTCTTGTAAAGTGACAATCAATTTTAATGTGTTTTGTTCTATCGTGAAAGACGGGGTTTTTGGCTATGTAGATAGCAGATTGACTATCACAATGTAAGGTCACAGGTTCAAGGTTTTCACCACCAAGGTCTTTGAGCAATCTAACAACCCAAGTGATCTCAGAGGCAGCATTAGCCATTGCCCTGTACTCTGCCTCTGAGCTTGATTTAGAGACCGTTGGTTGTTTCTTAGACTTCCAAATGATGGGTGAAGATCCCAACATCACAATGTAACCTGAGACTGATCTTCTAGTGGTAGGACATGCCCCCCAATCTGAGTCAGTGTATGCTTGCAAAACAATTTTGTTGCTACCTTTTAAAACTATTCCTTGTCCACAAGTTGTGTGAATGTAGTTTAAGGTATGAACCAAAGCTTGCCAGTGTATAGTTCTAGGATCTTGCATGAACTGGCTTAGGGTTTGGACAGAAAAGGAGATGTCTGGTCTTGTGTTAGTAAGGAAATTCAATTTTCCCACAAGACTTCTATATTGTGTGGCATCATGTAACTTTTCACCATCTAGTATACTGAGTTTCATATTGAGGGGCAGTGGTGTAACAGCTTTCTTGAATTTATTAATCCCACTGGATTGCAATAGATCTTTTGTATACTTCTGTTGAGTCAAGACCATTCCCTGTGGAGTGTAGCTTACTTCGATGCCCAAGAAAAATCTCAGCTGGCCTAAATCCTTGATAGTGAACACTTTGTCCAAATGTTCTTTAATGTGTAAGATTTCAGCTTTATCACTGCATGTTAGTAGTATGTCATCAACATACACCCCCATTATAGTGATATGATTATTTTGTTTCTTAATGAATAAGGAGTAATCGTTCTTAGATTGTAAAAAACCTAAGACTTTTAGTTCAATGACCAACTTTTCATGCCACTGCCTAGAGGCCTGTTTCAAGCCATACAGGGATTTTCTCAACAAGCAAACCTTGTTGTCAGGATTGTCTATTCCTTGAGGCATGGTCATGTAAACTTCCTCATGTAGCTCCCCATGAAGGAAGGCATTATTTACGTCCAAATTGTGAATAACCCAGTTATGGCCAGCAGCAACAGCAATAATGCATCGTATAGTAGTCATTTTGACCACTGGTGAGAATGTTTCCTCATAATCTACCCCTTGCTTCTGATTAAAGCCTTTTGCTACTACCCTAGCTTTAAGTCTTTCTAGGGTTCCATTTGATCTTAATTTGACCTTATATACCCATCTGCTTCCAATGGGTCTCTTTCCATGTGTTAGGGGAACTACTTCCCATGTTTTGTTTTCTGATAAGGCTTGAATTTCTTTCCTCATAGCTGTAACCCAATTAGGGTCTGCTGATGCTTGAGCATATGATGTAGGCTCAGTAAAACTAGCATTAATTTGTGCTGTTTGTTTGTGGTCAACAGAAAGGCCACAGAAACTTACTATGTTGCACCACTTAGATTGTTTAGCAGGACTACAATGATAGTCTTTAAGGTACTCTGGAAGTCTTTTCACTCTTGTAGGCCTATTATGTCCAAGGGTTATACCATCATTTTGTTCATCAACAACAGAAGATGAATCAGAAACTTGATGTTCTGATTGATTCTCATTATCAGAATCAGAAACTAAAAGGGTTTCATGTGCCTCTTCATTTTCTGACTGTATCTCATTAGAGAAGTCAGAAGCCTGTGTAGGAAGATTTGATGTAGGGACAAAAATATTTTTCATTATTGTCTAGTCTGCTTCATTGAACCTATAAGGGAGACACCTCTCATAAAAAATTACATCTCTTGATACTAGGACATTTTTTGCTTTGAGATTATAAACCCTATATCCTTTTTGGTGTTGTGAGTACCCTAAGAAGAGACGGGGATCTGCTCTCTCAGTGAGTTTATTCCTACCTCTCTTTAAGGTGGATACAAAACACAAACATCCAAACACTTTTAATAAATCATATGAGGGCTTTACTCCGTACAATTTTTCATGAGGAGTCATGTTGTTTAAGGGTATGAGAGGCATTTTATTTATAGTGTGTGCTGCACACAGTACACAGTCTCCCCAAAACATAGGAGGGACCTTGGACTGATGATATAAAGTCCTTGCTACCTCTAAAAGGTGTTTATGTTTGCGTTCCACCACCCCATTCTGTTGTGGGGTTTCAACACAGCTTGATTGATGCAAAATTCCTTTGCTTTTGTAAAATTCAAGTGTTTCTCCTTTACTTAGTTCATGAGCATTATCAGTTCTCACAATTTTTATTAGTTTTCCAAACTGAGTTTTAGCAAGCTCATAGAATGTTTTGAACACTTGCAAGAATTCACTTTTGTTTTTGATGAAGATTACCCAAGTGTATCTTGAGTAATCATCCACAATAGTGCAAAAATTGTTGCGCTTCAATCTTGTAGTGAATTTAAGAGGACCCCATAGATCTATATGAACAAGTTGAAAAGCATCTGTAGTTTTTATTGAACTATTATGAAAGGGTTTCCTTGTCTGTTTCCCTAAGGGACACACAGTACACAAAAAATGCTTATTAAAATTTTTACAATGTAAGTCAGGAAACACAATTTGTAATCTATTGAAAGGCATATGCCCAAGTCTGAGATGCCATAGCTTGATCTTCTCAAGACTTTGTGAATCCTCTTCTTGCACACAAACAGTAGTGTTTAATGTGGTTTTGCTTCTGTTTTCAGTAATTGGAGGCCTGCACAGCTGCAGTAGGTCCTCATGTGCTATTGGAACAAGTTTATCTTCAACATAGTAGAGGTTACTCCTTAACCTACCAAGAAGCAAAGGCTTCTTCAAAGCCTCCTACATAATACAAAGATTAGCAACAAAGCTTATTTTTATATTTCTGTCCAGACACAACTTATGAATAGATATAAGATTGTATTTGAAATCTGGAACATACAAGACTCTATTAAGTCTCAATCCATTGCTTAACTGTATACTACCAACAAGTTTTACTTTAACTTGTGCTCCATCAGGGATAATTATAGTATTTTGTTTCCCTTTAAAAGGATTTTGCTTGCTAAACAGAGAAATATCACAGCAAATGTGATCTGAGGCCCCACTGTCAAGAATCCACTTGACAGGCCTAGAAGTAATCAAAGAACACTGACCTTCAAGATGTGCAGAGGCAGCCATTGAGTGCTCCTTCTCATTGTTCTGATCTGGTTGTGTGTTCAGTAGGCACAATAATTTGCTATACTGTTCTTTGGTTAATTTGGGCTCAATGTGCCTTTCTTCATGCTGAAAATTTGTTTGTGTGGCATTGGCCTTGACATTAGCATCTTTCTTCCATATATTTGGTTTGTAAGTTGCAGGGTACCCATGAATTTTCCAACATCTCTCCATACTGTGTCCATATATCTTACAATGATCACAATAGTAACTCCCCCTTTTATTCTGCACAATTTTTGATTTGTCTCCATACTTCCTCTTATTGTCAGCCCTACAAGCAATGGGTGTTTCTTGCTCCTCACTTGGAGTTCCCTTGCTAAGTTCTTGATGAGTTTGTTCTTGCATCAAGATTCTGTAGGCCTCAGCTGCAGATGGAAGTTCTTTCATCATGAGGATGTTGCTTCTAATATGTTGGTATTTGGGATTCATTTTCATCAAGAATTCCATTAACCTTCTTCCCTGCTGGATCTTTACCATCTTTTTGTTGACATCACAAGCACACCCTGAACACACACAAGCAGGTGTTGGATCAAGATTGTCAAGTTCGTCCCATAGGCTCTTCATTTTCGTAAAGAAGCTCTCCACAGATTCTTCAGAACTTTGGACAGCTTTACTGATTCTTTCTTGGATTGAGAAGAGTTGTGCACAAGAACTTTGACCATATCTTTCCTCTAACTCATCCCAAATCTCTTTTGCAGTTTTAAGCCATTGAAGAGTATTGGCTATTTTCTCATCAATCACAGACAGTAACCAGCCCATTACAACGTTGTTAACTCTATCCCAAGCTTTGGCGTTCACTGTGCTGGTTGTGGATCTTTTAATTGACCCATCAACAAACCCTAACTTGTTCTTGCCTGTTAATGCAATAACCATAGCCCTCTTCCAATCTTTAAAACCCACCCCATTGAAGACTTTTGTAATGATTTTCTGTCCAGAATCCGTAGGATGCAAGACGTAAACACTTGACTGATTTGTGGTTGGATCTGCTATTTTGGTGTGGGTAGTTCTCACCATTGTAATCATCACTGTCAGGAGGGTATTGAGGGTGCAAGAAAACAAGAATAAGAGGGTTGAAAGAGCCTAAAGCTCTGATACCATAACAGAAAATGAAAAGAGAGAGAGATGAGGGTGAGAGACCGAAAAGAGAATCACTTCATTGATTGTTAATACAAAATGAAATTACATTTGATTGTGAGCCTTAAGACCTATATATATACAACAAGAAGTATAACAAAGGCTATAGCTCACGTGACTAATACAATCCTAAGCGTGAGTTAGTTATAACTAACTTAAGAAACAGAAAGTAACCAACTAATCTAATGCAGCAGCAAGGGAAGCCTTCTGTATTGTGAAGCTTGAGCTTCTGATCATTTGGTGTAGGACTTGCAGCTCTTCCACTAGTAATCTCAATAAAATACAAATTAATGAAGATGGGTTACATGTTAAGCGAGCGGATTGAATGAGAAAAAAAATAAAACTCAAAGCTTTGATGTGCAACAATGGAGGAGGAAAAGAGAATGGGTTAAATAGTAGGGGAAGAAAGAATTAAATGAGAGTAATAAATTAAAATTTAAAAAAAATAAAATAAATCCAAAAGAAGGAAAATCAAAGATAAAAAGTGTGATCAACGGTTAAAATTGTATGGAAATGATCACTTCGCTTGAATAATGGTCAAAAAGGCTACTTTGGAGGCTGTAGTTCACAAAAAAAAAAATAAAAAAATTATATATATCGCGGCTTTAATTCGCAAAGGCATCAAACATAAGGCTCTAATTCGCAATTTTAATTTTAGATATATAATTATAAATACTCTTAAAAGAACTGAAAAGTAACAAGTTTTTTTCCTAAATCAATTTAAAGCTAAATTAGTTAAGTATTTAAAAAATTTTATTACATTAATTCTTTAAACCTAAATAAAAATCTTGAAGGAATTAATTATTTTAAAAAATTTATAAGTAAAGAATTATTTTTTCAAATAAATTGATTTAAATTATCACTATAATCATAAACCTTAATAAAAGAGCTAGAAAATAACAAATAACGACTTAGTAGAGTCATGCCAAATATAATAAAGTGAAATTAAAAATAAATATTTACAATACTTTAAAAAATTTTTTTATACTGACTTAATTTATTGGATGATTATAGCAATCTAAATAGCACAAGGAGTAACCAAAATCTCAATCTGAAAGAAAAACCATAATTCATAGAAACCAAAAACATTTCATTGTATTCTATCATGTCAAAAACATAGCTACAACTGAAACCAAAATCGATAAAGGTGGTAAAATCTACTGTTTCTCCGTCTAGATGATAATCTTCAGATGAACTCAAAACTTGAACTAATTTCCAAATGTGACTACTTGTCTGAGGTGTCTCCCTTTGCCTTGTCCTTTTTAGGAAGCTCTGATTCCAGCTCTTTGGGTTTCGCCTTTTCAGCAGACCTGAAACAATTGTGAATTATTGATCAAGAGCAAGCTTATGTAAATGTATGTATTGGTGGTTATATAGTGTTCATAAAAAGTATTACAAGTCCAAATAAAATCAGTGTTCCATAGACTACCGATACAACTAACTAGCTAATTGTTACTCGGACTCACACTATGTTTGGATGGAAGGAATGAAGGAAAAGAAGGGGAAGGGCTTAAAGCGATGAGTGACCCCTTGTTTAGATAACAAAATGAGAGGAAAGGTATTCGTAATGGAGGGATTTAAAGGGATTGGATGGATGATTTTTGTTAAAGGTGTCAATCTATCCAAAGTTTCTTTTCCTTCCCTTCCCTCCTAAACAAACAAGAATAACCTTCCATCAATATCTCTTCCCTTCCTTTTCCCTCACTTCCCGTTTCCTACCTTTCCTTTCTTTTCCCTCTAAAGTTGTTATCCAAACATAGTGTTAATTTCGCCAAAGTACTAAAGTGGGGAGGGGGTTTGTTGCAGCAATCAACAATTTTTTTCATATACAGCGTAGATGTAGTAAGACCTACATGTAAGAATATGACTACTACATCATCAGGTAATTTCACATAAAACACTACTATTTTGTAGTTAAGTACTCCCACAATCCTTTTGAATTTGTTTGATTCCTTTTTCCAATGTGACAGCAATCAAAGAGAGCAAAGTGTTAGTATCCACAATTTTTCAGAAAAGAGAAATTGAGAGTCCATAAGAGAACAGTTGTGGTCAAGGTTAAGTTATGTGGCGGTTCTTGATGGTGGCTAGTGACAGGCTGCTAGTGGTGTTGTCCATACTTAAATGCTTATAAAGTTGACGACTTGACGGAAGACAATGAGATAATCATAGGTTTTCAAAAAACATGACAGATGATGACACAATAGTCTTTGACTAACACATTTTTGACTTTCATGAAATTTTATCTTTAGAATATTATGTTGAGTGGAGTTAGGATAAATTTGATGAATCTTGTTCCTTGTTTTAGTTGCCTTTGAACGAAGTTCTGGTTTCTATTTTTCTATTTTATTCGTGATACTATTTTCCCAAATCCTTAACATGGAGGGTTGGGAAATTGGGAATTTACTTATACATAACCCTTTTGTGTCCCTATAAGGTGGTTAGATTTGCTATTTTGGAATCGAAATCTTTATCCCCTATCATGAATTCTAATTCAAAAGTCGTCATTCAGAATTCCACAACTGAAATGATACAACAGCTTCCTATCACTACCTAAATTGTTTCTTCTACAGTTGAGCACTTGATTCAAGCATGCTAGAATCAAGACCGGCCACTTATGCTACTAAGACCTCTGACTCTACTAAGGCTAGCGACACTACCACTACTGATCTTGCTGAGGCTGTTGAAGTATGTGTATGAGAGAAACAAGGAGCAAAGGCAACAACTTCCCATGGCCCAAGCTACACAATCCCCAGGACACTACTGATTGTGGCGAACTAAGGCAAAGGCGTGCAAACACAGCCCAAGATAAAAGCAATCAACTTAGCATTTAGCCTACATCAGAGGTTAGTTAGGAAAGTTAGAGTAAAGTAGTTAGAGAGGAAGCTTATACAAAGACTACTCTTCTTTGTAAAGAATTTGGACATTTTATGCTTCAATCAAACAAGAAGAAATTCAGTTTAAAGAATTTTTTAAGGGGAACTGCAAAGGTATTTCCTAACCTGTGTGTGTGTGTTCTTGTGAGTGAAGCTAGAATAGGTATACAACATGTTCCACAAGAATTAAGAGTGTGAATCTTAATTACTGTGAGGAAAGAGCTTTCTGATTGAGGAAGATCAAAACGTTCTTATCCAAGAAACAGAACCAACATATTTATAATCCAAATTGAACCGAACCGAATTTTGAAATTCCAATCCAAAATTGAACTGAATAGACCGAATTGCACCGATTTGTATATTTTGCACCGAAAATCAAATTTGCATGTATTGTTTCAAACTTATTCTTTCTAAAGTTCCTAAAAAGATATTAATAATTTTACAGTTTTTAATTTGAACAAGTAAAAACTTTTAACAAAAATCTAAAAATAAGGGCAAAAATTCAAACAAATCAAGTGGAAGATATAACATGCCTTTTAACATTTCGGTTTTTTCAGTTTTGTTAGACCCTAGACTGAGTCCAAAACGAACATCAATTACTTACACCCAAACCAGATTTAAACTATAGTCAAACCAAATTACTTATTCTATTCGGTTTTGTTCAGTGTTTGGTTTTCCACCAAATTACTTACACCCCTAGTGGTGTTGCACTGTTGCTCCCTTAGCAATCTTGTTGAACCAGGAAAGTTTTGGAAACAAATTTTTTGACTTTGACACTAATAGGAAAGAAAGACAACCACTTTAGAGCTACTATAATAGAAAGTGATAGTAGAAGTATTCTGCAAAGGGTCATTTCCCACACATAGCATGCTCTGGCTGTCTACTGACAGGTCTCAACGTCTCCACAAAGGTTTCCTAATCATATTCCTATTTCGGTCATTCTAAACCTTTAATTTTCTTAAAAAGTTCACTAGGCTTAGGTACACATATGACATATTGTCACAAACCACAGTTTCCTCAACATCTGCTGGAACACCCACATATTAATAAACAGAAAACTCAATAACTCAATTCTATTCTTACACAAGAAACGGACTAAAATTGTTTCGGCTTCATCTGTTTTAGGTAAAAAGTTGTCATGTTAACACAGTGGCTTTCCATGTAACTCCCTACTAGGCACCGTTTTGGAGGCTGGATGTATGCACCTTAATTATGAAAGTAATAGCAAAAAAGTTGATTCCAATACATATCTTACAACTTTGAAAAAATACAAATATGCAAATAATTCATATGAATCATTATTCTATATTGCATTATAATCGAAAACCAAACAAGTATAAATATTTTGTTCTATCAACAATATACATGTACCAACGATATTAAAAGCAATCCATAACGAATCATCATATTCCAATAAAGTCAATATTTCTAATATCAATACAAGACTATGCTCGTTTTGCTTCCTTATCAATGATGGATAAAGATATAATTAACCTTCGTCAATCCTTTCCTCCACTAAAAACTATGTTCAACTTCAAATTCATATTACTTCTCCATCCTGAACTACATTTAATTTCCTTATCACTAATTATTACTTTTGAAACTCTCCCTTATACAACAGATAGACAAAATAAAAATGGAATCATAAAATTGACAGCATGTAGAAATAGGACTACAACAGATGCACAAATTAAAATACAATCTGAAATCACTGAAAAAGGGAGAAAATTACTTGGAGGCGGCAGTAGATTCTTCTTCAAGCCAATTACGAATGTGACGAACATTGCGACGAAAAATAGCAGCAGATTGTTTAACGTCACTTCTGGCAAGGAGGACTACAGCGGTAACCGCAGCTACTGTCACCATAAAATTTGTCAATCCCATCTCCCCTTTCTATTTTCTCCCTTAAATCCTTTGTGCTTTCCTAGTTTGTTGGTTGTAATAATCACTTAGAACTTGATAGTGGCGGATCTAGAAAAAAAATCAAGTGTCGTCCTGATTAACACGTTAATCAAAAAGAATAAACTCCTCGCACAAAGAACCAATGCTTGTTTGTTGTCAATATTGAAATTAGGGATTTCTAATACATTGCAATTGGTTCATTTAGCTTATGTCAAAGTTTTACTCTAATTATTTTTAGTAAGCAATAAAGTATTAGTCACAGGCTTTAACTTGATTCAAATTGTACAATCTAAAGCCAAAATGGAGGGGAGATGTGTCCTCACAAACTCGAGTTTCTCTCGTTCAACAAAACCCATGGACCATCCTATTCACACAAGAACTCCACTCATCCCAAACAATGAAAAAGATAAGTGCCAAAGAGAAAATATATTAAGGGAAAGATCATTCAAACAATTATTCAAGTTTAAGAATCATAACAAGCAGAAATTGAATCAAACAATAACCCACGAATTACCGAGGCGGATCTAGACTTCAACACTCTAGGGGAACCAATACAGGAAAGAAATTTTATGAATTTGATCTTAATTTGTTAATTACGGTTTGAATTCTTTTTTTATTTTCTCCTTGATTAACTCTGTATTAAATTAATTATAAAATCACAATTAAAAAAAAAGAAAATGAAGGGAGAAAGAAATGGGGTAAATTAGGAAACCTTTGATTTTTAACTCATGTTCATCATCTACACATGGTAAAATAATTGCTTGTAGAAGAGAAACCCCGTAAAGAAATAAATTTTTAAAAACATTTTCCCTTATTTTTTTTACAAATTTTTTAGCAAACATAATAAAGTAATGATCATAAATGAAAAAACGCATAAAAACTATTCATTTTCATCCAATTGGAAAAAAAATCTGGGTAAAAAGGAGAAATCTTTTATTATTACTAGTTGTCACAGCCCGTGCTACGCACGCGCCGTTCCAAAAATAGTTTTAATTTTAAAATTAAATATATAATTTATAATTTTTATAAAATCTACTGATTGAAAATAATAGATGAAAATCAATCACATGAAAATTAATAAGCAATTCAAATGTACATGAGTTTTATTCAATTCAATTAGCAAGGTATGAGGCAAATTGTAATGGTCTGATTATAGTGTAGTATTGATGTACAAGAAAACAAGTTGAAGATGTCAAAAACTGTCATTGTATTTTTTGCTTCTATAATGCTAAACTGTTGTCTAGTCCAACTCTCAACCTTTACAATTCAACAAGCTGCAACCATAAACACAAAACTCAATGTATCACTATAGTGACTGAATTGATGTACAATAAAACAAGTAAAAGATGTCAAAATTGTCATGAAAACATCCCAATTTTTGCTTTTACTATGATGCTAAACTGCTGCCTAGCTCAACTTTCAACCTTCTCAGTCCAACAAGTAGCAACCATGAACACAATCTCATTTACACCAATTACAAACATTAATGTGAAAACATCCCAAATTTTACTTCTACTATAATGCTAAAATGCTGCCTAGCTTGCATTAGAGATAACATTCATGTTTGGCTTGTATGTATTCTCATTTACACCAATTACAAACATTGGTGCATCAGTTGATGGAGCTGATATTGCAACCTTTTTTGCCCCTCCCTCTAGAAAAAAGTGTGACAAATTGTTCAAGTGTTCACCATCCATATACATGAGATCATGTGAAAACTATATATCAATAATATGAAAAACATAGCTAATAGATGTGCAAGGTATTTAAAAAATATAAAAGCACAACTTAGGAGATAGTACATACCTTTTTGTGTGCAAGTGTTTTTCCAATGTTGTGAAAACACAAGATTTAATAACACTCAAAGTAGGAAATAATAAATGATACATCAAATCAACCAAGGATTAAAGTAAACTAACAAGGTAAAATTCAGATGCAGAAAAAAATAAAGCATCAAATTAGGCAAAATCAGAAAATGAACTAACAAGACAATATCAAATCATCTGAAAATGAGTTACAACAAGAAGATATAAAACCAACCTTTTTTGCAAGTCTGGACAGGAATGAATATTGCGTTTAGAAGCAAATCGATTAGATTTCAAAATAGATGGGAAATATAGATGAGATGGAAAATGTGAGAAGAAGAATGAGAAAGAAGCAAATGAAATGTTAAAGAAATGAAGTATGAGGAAAGAAGTCAGATGGAAAGGAGAAAGAAGCAGATGAGATGGAAATGGAGAACTATTCATTACTGTTCAAAAACACATATAATGAGTTATGAACAGTAACAAATAGTGTTAGAGTTTTCCAAAGTTTTTAAGTATAATATAAGGATATTGCTCAAATTAAGTGAATATATATATATATATATATATATATATATATATACAAATATTTAAACAAGTTTGTTCGTCACAACACTTAACCGTTGATTTGGGAAGATTGAAAATTAATGTGTGAATTTGGAATACTAACAAATACTCAAGAATCGATTTTACTTGTTACAACCACATAATCTTTATTAGTTGTTTTTGAATTAATTTAAACAAGTTTGTTCGTCACAACACTTAACCCCCCTTATATAAGTGTTCATATTTAATAGGATACACTTAAATCAATTGAAGGTCCTATTTTCCCTGTGGATCGAACCTCTGCTTACTATTATATTACTAGCGGTATTATATTTAGGAGTAGTTGCAAATTACTTTGGCAAGCATAAACGATCGTAAAAAAGAGCTTTGTCACACATCCATATCAGTATACGCATCACTGCAACTTCTATCTTTCTCTCATGTTTTTCTTAATGGGTTAATATTCCATCCAATATAACAAGGCGGGCTTAATTGCTACCCGGTAGAGTTTACCTTTGAGTTTAAGCGAAATTTCTTATCACACAGCACCCGAGTAGCTGCTCTCCATTTAAGCCACCGGTTTGTACACGATGTGATACATCTTTATCTATCTCCCCATCGTTTTGCATAATTGAACCTAAACACTTGAACTTGATCGAACTAGCAACCTTCTTACCTCCCACGGTCACCCGTGTATCTCCCACTTGTTCCCCCCACTAAAATTGCATCTTAGGTACTCAATTTTGGTGTGACTTATATGCAACCCTTTTCCTTCAAGAGATACTCTCCACTCCTCTAGTTTCACCGTCACTTCTTCTCTGGATTCTGTTACCCACTTGGAGCTAAACCCTGGTGTAGACTCACTTGGACAAGAAAATTTTACCCTATCGTTGTCTGAATGCTAGTCATAGCTACATGTCTTGGATTCACAAAATATACCTCAATTGAATTCCTTTTGCGCTAAGGTTATCCCAAATATCATAAGCTTTTTCCAAATTAATAAACACCATATGTAGTAATGTAGATCTCTCTTCTAGTCCATGTACTTCTCGATCAACTGCCTTAAGGCAGATCTCCCTAGCATGAACCCGAATTAGTTCTCTTTGATCGTCGACAACTGTCTAATTCTACTCTCGATTACTGTCTCACACAATTTTGTCGTGTTTCTGAGATGTTTGATTTCCATATACTTGCCGCATGTTTGGAAATCACCTTCGTTTTTCAAATTGGGATAAGTATGCTAACCCTCCATTCGTTTGGAATCTTAGTTGTCTTGAGGAGAACATTGAAAAGGTCTCTCAACCAATTAGCACGGCCTACTGCCTTTCTTTTCCCCATTTTCCTGAGTGCTTGTCTCACCTCGTCTCTTGTAAAGTCCTTAATTTACCCAACTTCATGTTGTCCCTGAGGGTTGTTAGCTGCTATCCCCTTATCCTCGTTGAAAAGTTGGGTGAAATAGTCTCGCCACCTTGCCATGATGTCCTCCTGCTTCAAAAATATTTTCCGGTCTACATTCTTAATGTACTTAACTGACTCGAGGTTTCTCCTCTTCCTAGCTTGTGCCTTTGCGATCTTTTATAAATAGGTTTCACCCTCTTCAATGTCTAACATCAAATCGAAATCGGCATGCACTATGTATTTGCCTCTTCTACTGCTTTCTTTGCCGCTCCTTTGGCCTTTTTGTAACTCTCTTGTTAATTTGGTTTATTTCTTCTGTGAAATTTATAAGCTCCTAAATACTCTTATGGTTTTCCTTGATTTTGATCTGCACTTTGTCATTCCACCACCACATATCCTTATATCCTTTTGGCTTCCCCTTCAACTCCCCAAGGGTCTCTCTCGCAACCAATCTAATGTTTTGCGCCAAACTATCCCACGTTGGATTAGTATCTTCTGACTGCCTAACAAACCCCATCGAGCTAATCCTCATTGTGAAGGTGGTGTGCACTTCATCTCTTAGGTTAACCCATAAAATATATTTCCTCAAAGATCTCCTCCTTTCAACAACTCTTTTCTGCATTCTTATAACCAAGACTATTAGAAGGTAAAAAGAATCCAGCTTCACTCCCTGAACAACCTTGCAATCCATGCACATGGCACGAACCGTTTTGCAAAATAGCACATAATCAAATTGGATTGCACAGCCACCGCTTTGATACTTAATCAAGTGTTTGGATTTATTCCTAATATTGGAGTTTGTAATCACCAGCTCGTGAGCGCAAGCAAACTCAAACAGGCGTTCACCACTCTCGTTTCTTACACCATAGCCATATTCTTCGTGCACTGTATCATAGCCACCTTCCTATGTACCTATGTGGCCATTGAAATCTCCTCCCAAGATAACTTTTTAATCATTCGGAATAACCTCTAACAGATCATCTAGGTTGTCCCAAAAGTCTCACTTCTCTTGCTCTTCTAATCTTACTTAAGGTCCATACACACTTATGATTGAGATAACCTCTTCCCCTACTACTAACTACTATTCTAATCAACATGATCCTGTCATTACACTTCTTGACTCCCACCAAATGTTCTACTTTATACTTGACAACTAGAATCCCAATCCCATTTCGACCGCCATTTGCAAATACGTACCACAATTTATACCCCTCTATGGCTCTATCTCATTTGTTCTCCCTTCCTTCCACCTTGTCTCTTGAATGAATGCTACATGAGTATTGTATTTCTTGAATGCTTTTTACAAGCTATATCGATTTTTCCTTAAGTGATCCAACATTCCAAGTCCCTGCCCATAGTAGAAACTCTTGCTTGTGGTCACAAGCTGCACCCCTCCTCCTCAGACTAGATCGTAGATTGGCATAAACCGCGAAAAGCTATATCTTATTACCTCGAAGGGCCTAAGAAAAATACATTCCACCCAAAAACGTGAGAAACACTCCAAGATTCACAACTAATCAAAACAGTCAGCAACCCTCCAAGGCTTAAATTAAAAAAACTTCAAAAAACAATAAAATACAAATACAAATAACACTAAATAACACTAACAACAATTAAAAAACAAATAACACAATATGATTGGTTTCAACACCAAAAATATCAAAACACTTCACTCATACATTTCATCAAACATTTGGTGTGCACCGATAGGATCGTTCAGGCACCAGGGGCGGAACCAGAAAAATAGACGAGGGATGTCGATAATTGAAAAAAAAAAATTAAATCAATTGCGTTAAAAATTACACTAAACAAGAGTTGATTAAGGTAATTGTCCACGCAGAGTTTTCATATTTTGAAAACGGCGCATAATATCCTCATTTGACAAACTTTGAAACAAATCACATTCAAAATAAGCTACAACAGTATCATTTAAAAACTCAACAGTATCATTTAAAAACAAATTCACGCTTGAACTTTTAAACTAAATTACTAAAATACTAAATAACTAATTAATCACAATTATACAACATTTAAAGTTTAAACTATCTAAATAGTTAATCGAAATTATCAATTGCAATTAGTTAAATAAGTAATTGCTAAGATTTAAGAAAATTATAAAAAAAACCCCTAATTTTTAAAAGCCCTAATTTTAATTTTTACCTAATCATTACTAAGATAATTATCAAACTAAAAACCCTAATTTATCTAAGTAGATAAACATATAAATTATAAAAGCCCTAATTTATGAAGAAATAGATAAATTCATAAACTAATAACTCATACACAAATTGATTAGAGTCTTAGAGATGAACAAATTACAAATAAAATTAAGAATTAAAAATATAAACTTGAATTCTTGAATTAAAAATATAAATTAAGAATTTTTACCTCCCGATTGCCGCTGCCGCCGGTACAGATCCTGCGGGCCGGTGCCGCCGTGCCGGTCTGCCGTTGCTTGCTGTCTGCCGCCTGACGCCTGAGACGGTGAGACCCTGACTTGCTTCTTCACTCACGCAGGGTGTTCAAATGGGAGGGAGGGTGAGTAATTAATTGGGTTCTTTCTTTTAATTTTGAAATTGAAAGAGTACAAAAGGGTGTGGGGAAATGGGGAAAAAAAAATTCTGAAATTGAATGCCATTGCCAGCTCATACGTGGGGCCCATTTTAATAACTTTTGTGAAAATCAGAAAATGCCTCAAAAAATTATGTTAGAGGAGTTTGAACTTGAGATCTCATGGTTAAAAGTCCATTTTTTTACCAACTTAGCCAACAGAATTCATAATACTAATTTTTTTTTTCAAAATTCAAGTGATGTCAGTTGACATCGTTGACCCCCCACTAGTTCCGCCCCTGCGTTCAGCACTAACCTAATATCTTCGGAGCAAACAATCCTCTGTGAAACATGAGATAAAACTCAGAATAGTAAGTGCAATTACATAACAAACAATCCTGATTCAATATTTTGCGTTTCGAAACTGAGATTCGTTAATTTATCAATTTAGGTTAAACGAACAAAAGCCAAAAAAGTAAAGTCCTAAAACCAATCAACAAAAGGAGATTCAGTTCTCAGTAAAAAAAAGTTTGATGAAAGGAAAAGCTCACCAATTTGAAAGACAAATTCTCTTTTGAACAGTTAATGCTGAGAAAGGAAGATGGAATTCTTTAAATCGAGAAGAAGAATGAGGGGTGATGCGTGGCTGTTCTTAGGCGAAATGAGGTAGTCAAGCTGCGGTTGGGGGCGGTGGCGGGGGCGGTGGCGGTGGAGGTCGCGGTGCGTAGGCTAGTGGTGCAGGCGCAGGATACGGAAAATAAAAACGCTATTTCAGTATTGGCCGGAGGAGATAATGCTGAGAACCAAAATTTATTGGAAAGGTATAGATTAGAAAAAGGCCAAACGCTATTGTATTTGTAATTGTTTCCCATCTCAAAGACAAGTTTTAGAAATACAAGGCCTTACAACCAAATTGTTACTACAATAGCTTTTCGATTTACGGTCTCAATATGAGACAGATATCTCAATCAATCTAATTGTAGTTTTTTCGGGAAAATTATTTTTAAAACTCCCAAATGTTCGTGGTTTAAATATAAAACTCTCAACTATTGATTATTATTCAAAACTCTTAAATTTAGGCCCATTTTAAATTTAAAGCACCGATGCAATTTTATAACCTATTTAACCGGTTATCATTTTTTTAAAATGGAAGGGTACGTGAAGGGTCGTGTAAGGTCAAAGGGGTGAGGTGATTGATAAATACAATTGAGTCCCCCTACTTCTCAACTAAAACCAATTTATCCGGTTATAAGTCATCTTGGACTTTAAATATAAAATGGGTCTAAAGTTGGGAGTTTTAAATATTAATCAATTATTGGGAGTTTTATTTTTAAACCGCGAATAGTTGGAAGTTTTTAATGTAATTTTCCTTTTTTCAATCTGTGGATAGTAATTGATCTATTTACGGTCAAACGGATATATTTGAGGTTTGAATTGATTATTTTTATATCAAATTGAAATTTTTTATAACAATACAACCATGAATTTTTTATTATTTTTAAGAGCATTTATTGAATCAATTGACAAACATAACTCGAGATTTGACACTTCCTCCGCCTTCACATCCAGGGAAAGCAAACACTACACCTGTAACTTTATTTCAAAGTCGACTATGAACATAAACTGTTGGCAAAAGAGCAATACCACTATTATTGATCGATGATTAACGAGTACAAGTACTCTTATATTCCATTAGAACCATTATGTTGCATCGATTAATAGTATTTTATTTGTTGTTTTAACACTATTATTGATAGTGTTATTTGTTATTTGAAATTCATCTAAGGAATAATACCATTTTATTTCCTCCGTTCTGAAATTGTGAGAAACAAACAATATTTCGGTAGAAATTATATTGATCATTTTAACGTCAAAATTGATCACTTTCATGTCCAAAATTGAATTTTGTTTTTATTTTAATTGATTTATTTAAAGATTACTTTAAGTTGAAATTGATAACTTTAAGGTCAAAGTCGATACCTTTAATGTCAATATTGAATTTTTTTTTTCTTTAATTTTCTAGAAGATCGCTCATTTTATTTTTCAATTTTTGGCTTTTAGAAACGGTTTCTACATAATTACTTTTACAAATGTTGGAAAAGTAACCCATAATCCCACATCGAAGAATTAGAGAGATGTGGTAACAATCATTATTTTCATACAACTTAATTATAGTACTAATTAAGTTGGGGAGTGTCTGAATTTATTTATGATATGTATTGTAATTTCGAAGAAGAAATTATTTGAAGTTGGGGAGAATAAAACAACCATTATTTTAGTACAACTTAATTATAGTACTAATTAAGTTAACTGGGATTTGAGTTAAGTTAATCCGAATAATATTATTTTAGAAATGATGATTTTTATATTATTATTATTTATTTTGACTCAGATATAAACTTTTTTTTATTTTATTTAAAGTGATATTTGAATAAAGTGAAAATTATGGGACTATTTTATTAACTTGCAATATGTATGTTACTCAAACGTGTAACGTAATATAGAATAAATTATGCAATTAGAGGTCTTTTCGACGAAATTTGATTTCAATTTCAACTTTGGACAAATTTGATTCTTCTTATTCATTTGGAAATGGAATTTTTGGTTTTGATTTATTTCAAAGTTGGTTCTTTATTGCTAAATAGATAATCTATATACAATTGTATCTATTGCTTCATATAATGAATTCTTACAATTATCTTCGCGAGTAATAAAAAGAAAGGCAACTAAAGAAAATCCAACATCATTATGGCACAAGAGATTAGGCCATATCTCCCAAAGGAGAATTGAAAGGCTTGTGTTTCATGGCATTTTAGGACCTTTAATTTTCACAGACATGGATGTGTGTGTTGAATGCATTAAAGGAAAACAAACCAATCAAAGGAGATATGGTAAGCAGCATGATTAGTCATTCTACCTTACCAGAGTCACTCTAGGGAGAAGCACTTAAGACTGCAGCTTATATTCTTAATAGAGTACCAACAAAAGCGACTAACAATAAGACCCTATATGAACTATGGACCGGCAAAAGTCGAGTCTAAATCGTTTTCATATTTGGGGATGTCCAAATGAGGCACGGCCTTACAGGCCTATTGAAAAGAAATTGGATTTCAGAACTGTTAGTTGTTATTTTATTGGATACTCTGAAAAGTCATAGGGCTTTCAGTTTAATGATCCTAAAGCTAAATCTTTTTTTTGAAACGATTAATGCAGGTTTCTTGAGAATGTCGATTTTGTCGAAGGAGATATAGTTAGAAACATTGTTTTTGAAGAAGAGAATATTATTATTCTTCCAAATGTCATTGGTATTGAATCGATTCCCACATCGGACATTACTTATGACACAGTTCAAAACAATGTTAATGGAGAACCTCCCATAGAACAAACTCTCGCTCCTCCAAAAGTTGTGCAATTAAGAAGGTCCACTAGAGAGAGAAGAAGTGCATTGCTAGATGATTACATTGTATTTCTTTAAGAACATGAAATTTCTACCTTTCCAGAGTGGATAAATGCCAAAAAAAGACGAGTTTGAACACATTGTAATGGAAAATGAACCAGTCAACTTTCATCAACCTATGAAAAGTGCGAATTCTCAGCAGTGACTTGAAGCCATGAATGAGGAAATGAATTCCATGAAGGACAATGATGTTTGGGTTCTCGTCGCATTGCCAGAAAGTATAAAACCAAAAAAAAGGATTCAAATGGCAATGTAGAGAGATTTAAAGCTCGTCTGGTAGTGAAAAGTTTACACAAAAGGAAGGCATTGATTACAACGAGACTTTCTCTCCGGTTTCTTTGAAAGACTCTTTGAGGTTAATAATGACATTGGTAACACATTTTGATCTTGAGTTACATTAGGTGGATGTAAAGACAAGGTTTCTCAATGGTAATATTGATGAGACATTTTATATGAAACAACCTGAAAACTTTGCGGTGGGTGACCTAAAGAAGATGGTTTGTAAACTTAAGAAATCCATCTATAGACTCAAGCAGGCGTCTCGTCAATGGTATTTGAAGTTTCATAAGTGATTCTCTCATTTGGTTTCGAGATGAATTTGCTTGATGAATGCATTTACCACAAGTTTAGTGGAAGGAAATACATTTTTCTGATTTTGTATGTTGATGTCATATTTCTTGCCAGCAACGATATAAGCTTTTTGCGTGAAACTAACAATTTTTATCAAAGAATTTTGAGATGAAAGATCTTGGTGACGCCTCTTTTGTATTAAGTATTAAAATACATCGAGATCATTCTCGAGGTATTCTTGGGTAATCACAAGAGAGTTATATCGAAAATGTATTAGAAATGTATGACATGCAAAACTGCAAACCAGGAGATACCCCTGTGGCTAAGGGATATATATTCAGTCTTGATTAGTGCCCTGAGAATGAATTTGAGAAAAAAGGGAGATGGAAAATATTCCTTATACTTCAGTGGCAGGGAGTTTAATGTACGCTTAAGTTTGCATTCGTCCAGATATTGCATACAAAACAGTGATGTTGGAACGTTATTTAAGCAATCCAGGATTAGAATATTAAAGAGCAGTTTAAAGGTGTCTTACAGTAAATATATAGGACAAAGAAAAAATTGTTTACATATAGGAGGTCAAATAAGCTCGAGATCATTAAGTATATTGACTTCGATTTTTCAATATTTTGTCACAGGGTTGAGTATAGTGGATTTTATACATAGAGCACTTGAGTTATTTTGTGACAAAGATTCAGCTGCAAAATTTTCTAACAACAATAAAAGTTTGAGGAAGTCAAAGGTTGTGGCTCTCAAATTCTAGGTTGTAAAGGAAAGAATTCAGGGTAAAGAATTGTCAATTACACATATTAGTACAAACTCTATAGTTGCGGATCTGCTTTCCAAGGCGTTACCACCCAAGCGGTTTCTTGAGCTTCAAGCTCATATGGGTGTTGTTTCTGCTACGGAGGATGTTTAGTTTTAGTGGGAGTTTTTAAATTCAATTTATTGAACATGTGTTGACATTTTAGTTATAAATTTTTCTGCAGAAATAAAGTCATAGTAAAGTTTGGTTTTATACCCTGATTATGTTTTAGTAATAGTTTGATCTCACTATTAAAGTGGACCAGTTGGATACGGACATGTTAAGATCACATTGCTTGTTGTTTTGTGTTGGTATTATGATCATTGAGATTTAGTTACGATAAATGTAACAAAGACAACTTTGGTCTATGCTAATATGATTGATGGACGAGATTGGTTTCTGCTACATTACAGTTTTTAATAGTATGGGTGAGCTCAAATTTGGTTTTATAATGATACAAGTTTATACAATTTTTACATGTAGCCCAAGTGGGAGATTTTTGGACCAAAGTCCAACATTGGGCTTATATGTAAATATTTATATGTCATTATACTTAATTAAGACTGTCTTTATGCCCTACTTATAGTGATCTAATTAAAGTAGGGTTTGGGCTTAAATGTATCAATAGGTTGTGGGTCTTAAATGTGTAGAGACTCATTTTATGACTGGGTTCTATGATAGACTGAATACCAATCACAAGTTATTATATATATAGCAGTTATGGTCCCTGGGTTATACATATTTCTTTTCTCCTGCCATCCTAGTATCAAAGAGAATTAAAGCGTGATAATATTAAGGATCGTCACTTTAGGGAATACATGTTAATCTAGAAGATCCATACGCTCTCATTTTTTCAAGATTATCTACCGCGCTATGGAATGAGGTATTCTTCAATTTTGTCTTTTCGGTTTGTTATTCTAATTCAACATAATCGATCCTATTTGTTAGTAATGGTATTCACTATTTTTTGTCCCATCAGTTTTATCCCATCAGTTTTATCTTTAGGATATTGAGTGCAATTCTGCTAACTATTAATACAAGTGCCAACTTAAGTTCCCACAACTAAAATACTAAAATAGATCATTACAACTTTGTTGTGAATATGACTTGAGTGCACATGTGTTGTATGCATTTATGGTTTGGAAATCCTATGAGAGTTGATTAAAAATGGTGATTAAGTGTGCTAACTTAATTGAGGTGTATGAATGTGGTGCATTCAATGAGGAGTTAAGTTGGAGTTGAATGTGGAAGTTATGGGTATCATTATTGTTGTATGATGATTCTTTTCTATGTGGAAGTTGAAGGATTCTGACCAGAGCATACCTGATGCCCGCTGTAGCAAGAGCAGCAATCACGATTCGTAATTAACATTAATGAAATTTTTTTTACAAAATAATGCGGAAGCCTGAAAATGTCGATCTGCTAAAAACCTTTAAAAATACAATAAATGTTTATTCTAAATGATAAAAAGTAGGAAAATAAAAATATATTGTTCGTTCCAAAAATACACAATAATTAAATACGTCAAAATCATCAAATATGAAGTTTAAAAAATCTTGCAGCTAAGTCCTCGATAGCATAAATAAATTGTGGCTGCGGCCTGAATCGGAACCTGAAACTAAATCCTGCAACATACTGTAATCCATAATACGAATGACAGCCGATTAAATCGGTCAGCGTTTAACGCCGAGCATAACTCCCTATCCAGCTCAAAATACAGAAATAATACACTATATTTACTAAGTAATAATTAGAGTACGAACTTATAATAAATTGACACCACTGTATTCTTTTACCATATTCTTTTGTTGTTCCATACTTTTAAGTCATTAAGATACCATTTTCAACCCTGGCAGAAGTACGTTACTGCCACTTATACAATTTGGTAATCTTAATACTTAAGCAAGTTCAGTTGGTTAATCCTTATGACCGTACCATGTCTCATAGCATCAATAGTAATAAAGTTTATCACTGATCAACAAGCACAACAATATGACACTTGATATATGTAAGGGTCTGGCTAGATTAGGGCCAAAGTCCTATATCTAACTGTGGTGGGGGTCGTCACCCCGCCAATGTTTATGTTCGAGCTTAGGGATGGTAATTCAGTCCGAATCCGACCCTAGTCCGACTCAATCCGAGGAAAATAATCCGATTCGAGTCCGAGGAAAAAGACATCCGACTCCGACTCCGACTTTACGATCCGAGTCCGAGTTAGAGACGGACCGGAGGTGGACCTTATTAAAAATCCGAGACTCCGACCCGAGTCCGACCCTGAAGGACATCCGAATTTGAATTTGACTTTTACACTAATATTTTGTTTCCTTTAAAACTCTAGATGTGACTAATTCAAGCTCTCTCTTATACTAATTGTAATTTGGATTTTGAAAAAGTACTTGATATTTTTATTTAGATTAATGAATCAAGATAAAAGACAAATGAAATCAAGAGAAATAAAATACGCCAAACCAAAATACGAGAAAATTTTGTTAAATTTTAGTAGCAGGATTATTTTTGATGTTAAAATTGATTTCAAATTAAAGTACATATTTATTTGTTAAATTGTATATGAAAAATATCTTTTGTTAATTTTGTATGCCTTAAAATCATTAGTACAATATCACAACGATACTGTTTGATAATAATCCGACTCTGCATCCGACTCCGAGTCGGGGCAAACTTGGAGTATGCATAATCCGACTCCGAGTGGAGGTGGACTGAAAACAAAAAGTCCGACTATTATCCGGAGCAAAGTCAAAGTATGTATAATCCGAGCTGAGTCCGACCCATTGCCATACCTACTCGAGCTTCTACAGGATAGGTAGCTAACCCCCTGTCTAACACCGCATTTTACGTGCCGGCCAACACGGGCGCCGGGATTTTATATGCTAGTCCATTGTTCGACATTTCCTTACTATCAGGGTCATTCAATCAGTACACAGGTAATTCACACAAGCACATCACATTTTTACTACTACAAGTTGACTTTGAGTTTGACTAACTTACATGTTAACGGATAATAGTTCATTTTAAAACTTTGTTTTTTAAAGTTTTACTCATTAAACGTTTTAATAATATTCTACCTATATGCCCTTCTAAGTTCACTATTAAAGTTTTACTCATTAAACGTTTTTTAAAACTTTGTTTTTAATAGTTCATTTGTTAAATAAATTTGCACTACTAACTTAATATTCTATAAATAGTCTTTAGATTAACATTTTCACAAGTAGCTACTAATTTTTATTTCTCTTTAAATAAGTTTCAATAATCAACATTTTAACTTTAAAGCAAATAAATGTTTTAATTCTTTAACATAAATAAATATTTTTATTATAAATCGAGTAAAACTATATTCTATGGATAAGTTTTCAAAATTCAACAAATTCACTAAAAATCAATATTCTAAGTTGATCTTCAAAAAAACAAAAAATTCCAAGTTGAAAAATAAGTAAGACTTATTAAGTTCACAAAAATCAATATTCTATTTATAAAACAAATACAAATTATAATTTTACGAAATTAATATTTCTAGTAAAAAAAACAAGTAACACTTTATAAGCTCACAAAAATAATACTTCTAGTAATAAAACAAGTAAAACTTATACATTCACACAAATCCATAACTCTTGTTATAACACAAGTAAAAATTTTATTCTTTTAATATTTTCATAAAATCGATATTTCACACAAAATTTTAAAAAGGGCAAAATTATATATAAAAAATATACTTTTACATCATTTTAAATAAATTTTAGTCAAATAGTTAACTAAAGATATATTTTGTACTAACTAGCTATATATTTAATATCCCAAAAGTTAATTATTGTTATAAAATCTAATGTATTTAAGAAAACACTTTAATATAAATAACTTGAAATGTTTTTTCAAAGATATTTTTTTTGCAACTTGTTATTTTTATTATTATCATAAAAATAGCCTGTAATAATTTAAATACGTTAATAACACTTTTTTTATATGGTAGTGATCGAATGGTCTATGAGTATTTGTTGGCCTTTTTCATTTAAAACAACTTACTTTAATTAATTTATCAAAGTAAATTCTAATTTTATTTAACTAATATAAAAACTAAGTTTATAAAAACTTTTACACGATAACTTAATATTTAATATAACTATAAGGATAAGCTTTAACATAAAAGATAAAGTATAATGACGACACCTTTAGCATAACCATAAAAAAAATATATATTCATGAAATAACACACAACTTTATAAACTAGTTTAAGGGCTTACATAAAAATATTACCTATAATATTACCATAATTATTTTTTTTTGAAGTATACCACAATCATTCTTAATAAAATAACATTTCTACATAATTATAGTAACACTAGTGTATAGTACTAAATATATATCACTATTAAATTATGGTTCTCCCAACTTCCTAACATGTCCAAATATTATTAATTAACATACTAAAAATATTCTTTGCATAACTACACTAAATTTGATTTAATCATAATTTTCTTAAACTAACTTTCTACATAAACATACTCAATATATTTCATACTTTGCATATTATAAAGTAAATATAATGTAAAATTCCACATAAAGAGTAGGGTAATAAGTTCTTGTAACACCCCGGCTTAACGGACCACCGGTTACTACTCATGCAGATGTAGACTGGCCCCACAGACTACCCAGGAAAACTTCTCAGGAGGTCACCCATCCTAAGATTGCTCCATTTCGAGCACACTTAACTGTGGAGTTCTTAGCAAATGGGCTCCCATGAAAAGAAGATGCACCTTGTTGATATGAGTAGTCTATCAATCCCTTTTTAAGCTAAATCTGGGGTATCACAATTATACCGTACTAACACCATGGATTAGTACTAAGTACTAATTAAGAAGATTAGAAAATAACATCCCCCAATGAATACTCCAAGCTTTAAGCTCCAAACTCCAAATGCTAGTACTTCTAAGCTCCCAAAATAAATACCCAACTCTAAAATAATGATTCTTTAAGTACCCAAAGTAATGACCCAAAGGATGATGATTTAAGTTAAATAAAATTGTTCTAAGCTCCATCTTCTAAAAATGCTTCAACTAATTAACATTAGAAAATTAGTAATGTATATAATGAAGTGAAATTAGAAGGAAATGGAAGAAAAGTAGGTGCCGTATTCCTTAATACTACACAACTAGAATGATATATTTTGGGTGAGTTCATTTGTTTTAATTTTGCAAGTTAGAATATTGGGAAAATAGCTACTATATATAGAAGATATTTATGGGACAAGATCTTATAATATTTGGATAAAAAATAAAAAAATCATAGCTCCATATCTTAGCCATAACCATCTAACATGATGGTAAGGATGAAGATTGATTTCTTTTCAAAATTACTTTACTTATGTAAGTAAATAAGTAATAAAAATATAGGTAGGTTTTGACTTATAGATTTAGGAAATTATGATTATTTTAGGTGCAAAACTAGCTTAAAACCTTAATTAAAATTATTAATAAAATTATGCTAATACTAGTATAAAATAATTTTAATAAAAAGTGTTACAGTTGTTAAAATAATCGTTAACGAAATTAATTAAGAAGATAAGAATTTTAAACGTTAAGGTTTCGTAAAACAAAAGTTAAGTAAATGATTTTGAATTGTTTTTTTTAAATATAGAAAATAATAAAATTAAAAGTTTCATAATCGGATTAGTTTGAGAAATCGAGCAAGTATTAGGAATTGAAAGAAAATCAAATAATCAAAGAACTTGAAAATCGAATTGGAAATTAAATAAGAAATTAAATCAATTAATATATAGTTATTTGGAATATAAGATTTTAGAAATTAGATAAAGTTGGAGCTTAGTAATCAAGAATTAGAAAGGAATTAAAGTGAATGAATTAAGAATTAATCGAGAATGATTAATCAAACGATTAAGATTAGGAATTTTCGAGTCTGTTACAACTCTTTCCCCCTTAAGATAGTTTCGTCCCGAAGCTAAAACTTACCCAAAAGATTTAGGTATCGCTCTTTCATGTCTGTCTCTTTCTCCCAAGTAGGTTTCTCTACTCCATGATTCGCCCATAGAACCTTAAATAACGTTCCTTGAATTCCTCAAATCCTTGACTCGTGTATCCAAAATCCTGATAGGCTATCTTCGTAGGCTAAAGAATCATACATTTGAAGGATTTTATGGGCTAGAATATGCGATGGATCGTGATTATATTTCCTCAACTAGGATACATGGAACAAATTATGAGCTTTAGATAAGGTAATGCCAACTCATAAGCAAGTTCTCCAACCCTCCTTAGAATCTTTAAAAGTCTAATGAGTTTCAGACTCAATTTTCCTCTTTCCCCTTAACTCAAAAGCATTAGTCTCATTTCCCTCAACTCTATGGATTAACTAAATAATCTCTAGATCCTCAAGTTGCGCCTTAATGATGATCGAACAAAGTTCATTTGTACGGTCATTGCTCCCAAATACCGTCCAACCTTTTGCTAGCTACATATCTCTAACCTCAAACTCTGCATTTCACGGTAAAACTCCCTAGGTACGGATATAATGACATTCACGGACACTCTTGGTCTTTTTAATTTCTTAAAATATAAGTTAACTCGTTCACCTTCCTAGGGTGGTATACAATTTTATTTGGTGAAACATGTTGTCAATGAAACTAGACATTGAGAAGTTTGATCGAAGTGTGCGCTTTGGCTTATGGCAAGTCAAAATGAGGGCCATTTTGATCCAAAATGGCATGCAAAAGGCCATTGATGGTGTAGAAAAGATGCCGGGAAGGTATGAACGCGGCAAGATGGGAAGAGATCGATTCAAAAGCGCTTTCGGTAATCCAATTGTGCCTTTCCAATGAAGTGCTAAGAGAGGTTGTTAAGGAGTAAACAACCAAGGGAATTTGGGAGAAATTGGAGTCACTCTATATGGCCAAGAGTGTCACCAATAGGCTATGTTTAAAGAGTAGACTCTATGATCTTCTCTTGGAGGAAGGTAAACCTTTGAAACCTCACTTAAATGAATTTTGTTCCATTGTTATGGAATCACAAAATATTGATGTCAAGCTTGTTGATGAAGACTTGGCCATTTATCTATTATGTTCTCTACTTCCCTCTTATAAAATTTTTAGAGAAACTATACTCTATGGTAGAGCTAATTTGAGTAGCGAATTTGTTAAAAATGCTTTGACGCAAAGAGACCTCATCGATACTCAATTGTCACAAAAGCCACAAAATGGTTCGGGTGATGGTTTATTTGTAAGGGGAAGGACTGAAGAGAAAGGTTCCACTAGTGGGAGTGGAAACAAGGGTAAAGGTAGATCGAAGTCACGAGGGCCTAATAACAAAAACAAGACTTGCAACTATTGCAAGCTTAAAGGTCACATCAAGAAGGATTGTTGAAAATGGAAAAAGAAAAACAATGAAAATGGGGCTAAGGATGAAACTAGTAATGCCGATGCTAGTTACGTCAATGATAGTGATGGTTCGGGTGGTGTTTTGGTAGCCACACATGGGTACAAAGATGATTATGCATGCATTCTTGACTCAAGGTGCACATCCCACATGATTCCCAACAAAACTTTCTTCCAAACTCTTGAAAGTGTTGATGGAGAAAATGTGACCATGGGTACAAAGATGATTATAGAACCTCAATACAACTTAAGTTCTAACCTCAATCCAGAAAACACATTATCTTATGACAACGAATGACTTTATTAGGGCTATTTTGGAAAAGAATCCGACGCAAATAAAATCCCACAAAACAATATTAAATAAAATCTTATTACAACCCAAGATGTAGAAACTCCCTTATCAATACAATCCTTAAACTTAAATAATTATAGTAAAATATAAGTGTCTCAGTGCCCTTGCAACATACTACACTTCACGAAAACAACATATGATCCCAAGATGGATTTATCAGTCACCATACCTGTAAATAGTCACTGTCACCCACCAGGTGACAGGCCACATAAATGACAAAACGGTACACACATCAGTATAAACTGAGTACACACATCTAAAAGTAAAACATTTTGGTGGATTTTAGGTAAAATCACATCGGAAAAGATGTAAAACAACTCATTTAGAAAATTTCAATATAAAAGTTTAAACGTAACATTGTGCCAAACATGTTTAGAAACAACATTCAAGTTCGGGGATTTTCAAGTGAACGCTACACATAGAGTGGGGTGCTTAGTTCTCAAACCTTTAGTATTAGGGGATAGTCATCCCTCCAATGAATACACAACTTGCAAGATTTTACTCCGGTCGACCTGGCTGGGTGCTACAAACTAAACTTGCAGGCTTTTTCCAATATAATACAATCCATCGTTCACACCCCAAAACAAAACATTAAAAATCACTTGAATGTTTCTTAATATAACTTAAATTGTCAACAAGGTTTCATACTACTACTCAACAATTTTAAGTAAAACATATGTCATAAGATGATTACTTCATACAACATCATATTTCATACTTAATCAAATACTTTGGATTCAATTCTTTGGCACATGATGATTACTTGAAACAATACACATTTCAAAATTGGAGTACTTTTAAAGTTATAAAAGAATAAAGTTTTTCAACAAGGTAAAACAATGATTTCAAGGTAGTTAAAATGTAGTTCATTTACACTTTCAGTTCTATTATTTGAAATCAAGATGTTAAATTATTAAATAAAATGTTTATTAAAAAGTAAAAGCGTACTTCGAGTACTTTCAATAAACGTTTCTAAATACATAAAATCTCTTAAAACACTTCAAATAATATATGAATAAACACATTGGTTAAATATGAAAATTTATAAAGCTTAGTATAAATAATTCATTTCTCAAGTAGAAATAAAAATGATTTTTATTTAAAAGCAACTCTTCTTTGTTGAAAGACAAATAAGAAAAAGATTACTTTGTATACAAACTCAAAGAGAGTAGCTATAAAATATTTTTAAGATACATACTTGAAAACATAAAGTAAGAGTCTTTAAATCTTAAGTTTTAACAAAACAAAGTTATTATCTTCTTAACATTGTAAATCAAACACTCCTCTTGAATTTAAAGACAATAAAACCTTAATTTAATAACTATAGAGAATTTTGGAACCTTTCAAGAATGAAATCAAACTTTTAAAATTATAAATTACATTTGCAAGTGAGTAGAATAATTTTCAAAGATAAACTTATTTATAAAATCTCCTAAAACAAAAATTGTTCTTATATAAATAATGTATCATAATACTTCATAAAACATCTTTAAAAGAGAAGATTTTTATTTTTGAGGTTTGAAGTACAAAAAATAAACTTTCAATAATCTGAATTTTTAGTAAGAACATCCCTCCATCTCATAAAATCAATTGAAAACCAACAAGAATAAGTTCAAATCACAATCCAACACTTTTACTTAAAATAACTTGTCTAAAATATCCAAAACATAGATCATCCATTAACCATCATCATACTCATGAATCATCATATACATATTATAATCCAGGAACTTCTATGCCACGTGTCATCCTATGAAAATTCTTTTTTTTTGAAGTAATGAAAGTCATTCTTAAAGTATAGTAATTTATTTTTCTACTTTATTACTACAATACTAGATTTGTACTTCATATTCCAACTCCCTACATCCCCACCCTTTATAATAATAATAATAATAATAATAATAATAATAATAAATTTATAATAAATAAAGAATTTGAACATAATAATAGAAGTACTATCAAAGCTTCTATATTTATTACAATATTACATGTTTACTTCATATTCCAACTCCCTACATCTCCACCCTTTATAATAATAATAATAATAATAATATAATAATAATAATAATAATAATAATAATAATAATAATAATAATAATAATAATAATAATAATAATAAATTTAACAATAATAATAATAGAAGTACTATCAAAGCTTCTATATTTATTTCAAGATAGTTATAGTGTCATTCATCAAAGCTGTCATTGGGAAAATTTTTTATAGTTGTACGTTTTAAGCTTTATGAAAACAATGGAGACTATAAAGCAACATTCCACAAAAAACGAATTGTTTTTACAAGAATTACTCATGTCAAAATTTGTGACGATGTGGAGATTCCACCATATGTGATGAAATTTGTCTCATTTTCTGATCTTCTATCACAAACTTATGATATGTCTTATTTATGCGGTATGTATTCTATCTCTTTATTCTTATAGTTTAATAAGCTATATATTAAATTTCGATTTTAATACAAATATTATTTAATTTTAACAGATGATCTATTGAATATGTTTTTAAAAGGATAGATATGTTATTGGACAAGTGGTGTCGTTTAGTGATGTCCATATGACTCCACCAATAAAATGCATAACTTTGAATTTGTGTGATACAAAGTATGCATATAATTATATTTTTTTAATTATTTTTTTAGACAGTTTAAGATAATTATTATTGATAAAAAGAAATTCAAACCTATGGTAATAAGTTTTGTAACAGGGATAATAGAATTTAATGCAAACTTTGGGATACATATGCCGAGAAAATATTTGAATATATATCACAATAAAATACCAGTGAGTTTGTTTTTATAGTTCTTAGCTTTGCAAACGCGAAAGCATTCGTCAACAAATAAAAAATACTACTAATAAACTTTCATGTAATATAAAAAAATTTACACAACCTGTGCATAGCACGGGTAAATACCTAGTTCTTGTAAAACGTAAAACATGTAACCATTTCCAATTCTCCATTCAAGATAAACCATGCAAACTAAACATCATGTAAAACAAGGTTTTTACAAGGTAAGAAAAAGAAAGTGTTTTGTGTGTGCCTTCAAGAAATATACGCCCATATATATACTTTGAGATTGAACAAACATCCTATATAATTTCAAAGACCAAATTACTCCCACTAGATTGACTACTTAAGAGTATATACTCATTATCCACTTCAAAATCAAACATGCAAAATTATACTAAAACTTTTGCATACTTACTTCTTAGAACTATGTTGATTGGATCATTAAAACACCAAGTATATGACTTACTCTCTTGCTCATAAATTTTCACGATATCACCTAAACATATATAAAGCCATTCAAGGTCTTAGATGAGGTTTAAGTGAATAAAGAATAAAAGAAAAATAATAGAATTGCTCACCAAAAGTTGCTGTCCCGAAATATGTTTCTAGCCTTGAATGAAAATAGTTTTGGCTCTGAACCTGTAATGGAAAATATGTATCTTACAAAAGTTGTTTGAATTTGAGTCTATATTATGACATAATAATTTGAGGGATACGTATGTAGGGAAAAATTGGAGAAACAAGGTGAAAAAAGTAGGATGTCAAGAGTTGATATGGGCAAAAATCAGGTAGGGGTTGAAAGAATAATATGGATCTCTTTTGCTTCTGAGTGTTTTTGGCCAAATAAGGTGTCATTGGATAGCTTAAAAAGTTAGCTAAAGTCTCCAAGCAATAGATTGCAGAAATATGGACATTTGAATGCTCATCTGGGTTCAAAGGTTGAGACATGCATGCTGACAGGATTGCTGATGACCCATTGTAGTGATTGAAATAATTTCTCTTAATATGCTACAAGTTACCTCCATTACATGCTTGATTATCCTTGATAACACTTAAACCTATGACACATAAAAATTTGGGAGCATAAATTAATCATTTAATATTTTAAAATGATTTTATGAAGTGACTTCAGATTTTGAAGAAATTTCGGAAATTATAGTTTTATGGAATTAATATATTTTCTTTGTAATTAAAATCAATCCATAACCAAAACTTGTTTTTAAATACCAATATACTATAACATCATTATAAAGCTATTTTTATAATCTTTTATAATTATGTAAATATTTTTTCTTATATAAATCATTTTTAATTAAACACATAAGATAAGCTTTTGTAACCACAATATGTGAAATAATTTGCAAATATTTTAATGTTTATAAACCAAATAAGTATGTTTATCAAATTAACAAATTTTTGATGGAAATATAAATAACTTAAGTTAATTCAAATCTTGAATAAAACCAAAAGCATTGAAATTTATTCGTTAATATAATAATAATTTTTAACAAAATAAAACTTTGTATATTCAAAGTTAAAAGTTTGAAACTCCCACTATTTTTTTTGGTACTTAAGGATGAATAACTAGAGAGGTTTATAACACTAAATACTAATCTATTTCTGAACCTACTTAAGCTAAGATTAAAATAAGCTTAAAATTTGGGCTATTACATCCTTCCCTACTATAGACAATTTCGTCCTCGAAATTACAACTCTAAGCTTTATTCAACCAGGAACTGAATTTAAAAAAAAGTACATCAATTGTACCTCTAATCTATTTCAACTTCGCTTATTCTTTGTAAGTAAAAGAAATTATTGTTGATACTTTTACCGCTCAATTTTGATTCTTCCCTGAAGTTTATAATGATCACTTTAAAGACTTTATAGATCGACTAATCAATCTTTTCATCTTAATTAGATTGGGCTTATCATTCTAATCATTTATATTTCTAACACACAAGTAATACATTAAAACAAAGAACTAATATGGAAGACATGATGTTCCCCAAAACCTGTCTTAGTACAAAACTTTTTATTCTTAATTGTAATTCCCAACACATAACTCATATTCAACCCTTCAAATACGATCATCTCAACTTTTATATTATTAACTTGTGCTTCTTCAAAAAGTTTCTTTCTCTATTATACATACCCAAACACAATTAATATAAATCCTTATAATTCAACAACTTGCATTAGTATTGCTTAACACATACTTTCCATGAGAAATAGTAACTTCTTAATCCAAATAGTTTCTTTACCAACGGAATCCATCCAAAAAAAAACTTAATCCATATTGTCATTTTTCTTCTAATATAGTCATAATACATATTGAATAGACACAATAGTATAAGTCTGTTTCTTCTTCAATAAATTGTTAATCTATTTCTTACAACCATAAAACATTAGACATTTTCATTGACTTCTTAATTGAAATACTTTCATTGCTCCTATAGTACTCCATCACTAACACATAACTCAAAGGAATCAAAAGCTAATTCCACAAAAATCTAATGAATTTACTATATACCATCCCTAATTATCTACTTCTAAGCATACTTAACAACTTAATTACCTCTCTTACCTTTAAAACTCCATGACGCTCGGATATGAAGATCCGTGCGTACCCAAAATCGAACTAGCTCTGATACCATTTATAACAGCTCAAACTTAAATAACCTTCATTAGAGAACCTTCATACAACTTAAGTTCTAACCTCAATCCAGAAAACACATTATCTTAAGACAGCGAAAGACTTTACTAGGGTTGTTTTGGAAAAGAATTCAACGCAAATAAAATCCCACAAAACAATATTAAATAAAATCTTATTACAACCCAAGATGTAGAAACTTCCTTATCAATACAATCCTTAAACTTGAATAATTATAGTAAAATATAAGTGTCTCAGTGCCCTTGCAACATAAAACATTTCACGAAAACAAGATATGATCCCAAGATGGATTTATCAGTCACCATACCTGTAAATAGTCACTGTCACCCACCAGGTGACAGGCCAAAAAAATGACAAAACGGTACACACATCAGTATAAACTGAGTACACACATCTAAAAGTAAAACATTTTGGTGGATTTTAGGTAAAATCACATCGGAAAAGAAGTAAAACAATTCATTTAGAAAATTTCAATATAAAAGTTTAAACGTAACATTGTGCCAAACTTGTTTAGAAACAACATTCAAGTTCGGGGATTTTCAAATGAACGCCGCACATAGAGTGGGGTGCTTAGTTCTCAAACCTTTAGTATTAGGGGATAGTCATCCCTCCAATCAATACACAACTTGCAAGATTTTACTCTGGTCGACCTGGCTAGGTGCTACAAACTAAACTTGCAGGCTTTTTCCGATATAATACAATCCATCGTTCAGACCCCAAAACAAAACATTAAAAATCACTTGAATGTTTTTTAATATAACTTAAATTGTCAACAAGGTTTCATACTACTTCTCAACACTTTTGAGTAAAACATTTGTCATAAGATGATTGCTTCATACAATATCATATTTCATACTTAATCAAATACTTTGGATTCAATTCTTTGGCACATAATGATTACATGAAACAATACACATTTCAAAATTGGAGTACTTTTAAAGTTATAAAAGAATAAAGTTTTTCAACAAGGTAAAACGATGATTTCAAGGTAGTTAAAATGTAGTTTATTTAGACTTTCAATTCTATATTTTATTGAAAGCAAGATGGTAAATTATTAAATAAATCTTTATAAAAAAGTAAAAGCGTACTTCGAGTACTTTCAATAAACGTTTCTAAATACATAAAATCTCTTAAAAAACTTTGAATAATATATGAATAAACACATTGGTTAAATATGAAACTTTATAAAGCTTAGTATAAATAATTCATTTCTCAAGTAGAAACAAAAATGATTTTTATTTAAAAGCAACTCTTCTTTGTAGAAAGACAAATATGAAAAAAATTACTTTGTATACAAACTCAAAGAGAGTAGCTATAAAATATTTTTAACATACATACTTTAAAACATAAAGTTAGAGTCTTTAAATCTTAAGTTTTAACAAAACAAAGTTATTATCATCTTAACGTTGTAAATCAAACACTCCTTTTGAATTTAAAGACAATAAAAGCTTAACTTAATAGCTCTAGAGAATTTTGGAACCTTTCAAGAATGAAATCAAACATTTAAAATTATGTATTACATTTGCATGTGAGTAGAATAATTTTCAAAGATAAACTTATTTATAAAATCTCCTAATACAAAAATTGTTCTTATATATATAGTGTATCATAATACTTCATAAAACATCTTTAAAAGAGAAGATTTTGATTTTTGTGGTTTAAAGTACAAAAAATAATCTTTCAATAATCTGAATTTTTAGTAAGAACAACCCTCCATCTCATAAAATCAATTGAACCAACAAGAATAAGTTTAAATCACAATCCAACACTTTTACTTGAAATAACTTGTCTAAAATATCCAAAACATAGATCAACCATTATCCATCATCATAAGCATGAATCATTCTTGTAAAACATAAAACATGTAACAATTTCCAATTCTCCGTTCAAGATAAACCATGCAAACTAAAAATCATGTAAAACAAGGTTTTTACAAGTTAAGAAAAAGAAAGTGTTTTGTGTGTGCCTTCAAGAAGTACTCGCATATATATACTTTGAGATTGAACAAACATCCTACATAATTTCAAAGACCAAATTACTCCCACTGGATTGACTACTTAAGAGTATATACTCATTATCCACCTCAAAATAAAACATGCAAAGTTATACTAAAATTTTTGCATACTTACATCTTAGAACTATGTTTATTGGATCCTTAAAACACCAAGTATATGACTTACTCTCTTGCTCATAAATTTTCATGATATCACCTACACATATATAAAGCCATTTAAGGTCTTAGATGAGGTTTACGTGAATAAAGTATAAAAGAAAAATAATGAAATTTCTCACCAAAAGTTGTTTCAATTCGATTCTAGATTATGACATAAAAATTTGAGGGGTACATATATAGGGAAAAATTAGAGAAACAAGGTGAAAACAGTAGGATGTCAAGAGCTGATATGGGCAAAATTCAAGTAGGGGTTGAAAGAATGATATGGATCTCTTTTGTTTCTGAGTGTGTTTTGCCAAATAAGGTGTCGTTCGATAGCTTAAGAAGTTAGCTAATGTCTCCAAGCAATAGATTGCAGAAATATGGACATTTGAATGCTCATTTGGGTTCAAAGGTTGAGATATGCATGCTGACAGGATTTCTGATGACCCATTGTAGTGATTGGAATAATCTCTTAATATGGTACAACTTACCTCCATTTCATGCTTTATTATCCTTAATAACACTTAAACCTATGTGACATATAAAAATTTGGGAGCAAAAATTAATCATTTGATATTTTAAAATGATTTTATGAAGTGGCTTCAGATTTTGAAGAAATTTCGAAAATTATAGTTTTATGGAATTAATATATTTTCTTTGTAATTAAAAGCAATCCATAACCAAAACTTGTTTTTGAATACCAATAGACTATAACATCATTATAAAGTTATTTTTCTAATCTTTTATAATTATGTAGGTATATTTTCTTATATAAATCATTTTTAATAAAACACATAAGATAAGCTTTGTAACCACAATATGTGAAATCATTTGCAAATACTTTAATGTTTATAAACCAAATAAATATGTTTATCAAATTAACAAATTTTTGAAGAAATTATATATAACTTAAGTTAATTCAAATCTTGAATAAAACCAAAAGCATTGAAATTTATTTGTTAATATAATAATAATAATTAACAAAATAAAACTTTGTATATTCAAAGTTAAAAGTTTGAAACTCCCACTATTTTTTTTGGCACTTAAGGATGAATAACTAGAGAGGTTTATAACACTAATCCATTCCTGAACCTACTTAAGCTAAGATTAAAAAAAGCTTAAAATTAGGGCTATTACATTGGTACTCTTGATAAGATCTGGTGTCGAATCAATTGTGAAGTTGGAGTCATGAAGGTTGTTAAAGGGTCACTTGTAGTGATGAAGGAAAGGTGAATGGGAGCTTGTATACTCTTGATGGTTCAACTATCTTCGGCATGACAAACGTCTCCACTAATACAATGTCCGATAAGGAGACTAAACTTTGGCACTTGAGACTTGGTCACATGGGAGAATGAGGTATGTTTGAACTTTCTAAATAAGATTTATTTAATGGTAAAAAGTTCAGGAACCTTGGATTTTGCAAACATTGTGTTTATGGGAAACACAAGAGGGTTAGTTTCAAACCCGTCATACACAACACTAAGGGAATCCTTGATTATATTCATTCCGACTTGTGGGGGACTTCAAGAAAGTCCTCCCTTAGTGGTTGTTATTACTTGTAGACTTTTATTAATGATTTCTCAAGGAAAATTGGTGTCATATCATAAAACATAAAAATGAAGTTTTTGTGGATTGGAAGAAAATTATAGAGAAAAAGACCGGTAGGAGCATCAAGACCTTGTAAACCGATAATGGTCTTAAATTTGTTGATGGTAAATTTCTTCAATATTGTCCTAGTGAAGGCATTGTTAGACATAGAACTTGTGCAGGGCGTCATCAACAAAATGGTGTTGCGGAGAGGATGAATAAGACGTTGTTGGCGAGGGCTCGATGTATGCTAAACCAAGCTAACTTGGGGAAGCAATTTTGGACCGAAGCGGTGGCTACGACATGTTACTTGATAAATCGCTCACCTCATACCGCCTTGAAATTCAAGTTGCCTCAAGAAGTATGGTACAACACTCCGTTAAATTATTCTAGTCTTAAAGTTTTATGTTGTCCCGCTTATATTCATGTAAATGATGGCAAACTTGAACCTAGGGATAAAAAATGCATTTTTGTAGGATATGGAGTGGGTGTAAAGGGGTATAGGGTATGGTGTGATGAATCAAAAAGAATAATTACTTCTAAAGATGTTGTATTTGATGAAAAAAACATGTTAATCTCTAGTGTAGAAAAGCCCATTGAAAATGATGTAAATGATGTAATTAATAATAGTGCACAAGTGGAGGTTCAACCTCCTAATATTGAAGAAGGTGATAATGTTAATGATGTTCAACAAAGGTCTCCTCGCTTGTCCACTACAAGACAAAGAAGGAAGATCGTGGCTCGAAGCAGGTACATTGATGAGTATGATTATGTTGCATATGCTCTCAACATTGCTAGCAAAGTCGAAGGGTTGCATGAACCAAGTACGTACAAGGAGGCTATGGCCTCAAAAGACTCAAGCAATTGGTTGATAGCCATGAGGCAAGAGATGGAATCACTTGCCAAAAATGAAACTTGGGATATCGTTGAAGCACCAAAGAAAAAGAAGATTGTGGGGTGCAAGTAGATATTCAAGATGAAGGAGGGTCCTTCTAGTGGTGTTCTTCCTATCTATAAAGCTAGAGTTGTTGCAAAGGGATACTCTCAAATTGAGGGTATCGATTTTCATGAGGTATTTTCTCCCGTTATAAACACTCCTCTATTAGAACTCTTTCAGCTTAGGTTACGATGGAGGATATGGATTTGCATCAATTGGATGTGAAGACGACATTTCTTTATGGTGAGCTTGAAAAAGAAATTTTCATGAAGCAATCGGAAGGTTTTGAGGTTGCCGGTAAAGAAGGTCATGTGTGTAGGTTGAAGAGATCGTTGTATGGGTTGAAGTAATCGCCTAGGCAATGCTACAAGAGGTTCGATTATTTTATGATTACGCATGATTTTGTTAGAATTTCTTATGATAGTTGTGTGTATTTAAAGAAACTTGAAAATGGTTACTTGTTGTATTTGCTCTTGTATGTCGATGACATGTTAGTAGCATGTAGTTCTTTGTTTGAGGTGGAGAACTTGAAAGTGTTACTTTCAAGTGAATTTGATATGATGGATCTTGGTGAAGCCAAGAAAATTCTTAAGATAGAGATTGGGTGTCTTGTACCTTAGCCATAGGAAGTACATTGAGAAGGTTGTGCAACGCTTCTCTATGGAAGATGCTAAAGGTGTGTCCACTCCTCTTGCCTCTCATTTCAAATTATCAAAAATGTTGTGTCCACAAACAAAGGCGGAAGAAGAGCAAATGGTGGGAATTCCGTACACTAGTGTCGTTGGTAGTGTCATGTATGCTATGGTATGTTCTAGACCCGACATTGCTCATGCGGTGAGTATGGTAAGTAGATATATGTATAATCCAGGTAACGGACATTCGGAAACACTTAAGTGGTTATTGAGGTATTTAAAATGTACTTCTAATGTTTGTCTCATGTATAGGAAGGATTCAAGTGAGCTAACTGGGTTTTGTGACTCGAATTATGGTGGTGATCTTAATAATAGGAAGTCTACAAGTGGGCTCTTGTTCACTTGGTGTGGCTCGACAATTAGTTGGAAATCATTGCAAGATGTGGTTGCTCTTTCGACAACCGAAGCAGAGTACATAGCCGCAGCTGAGTCATTCAAAGAGGCAAAGTGGCTCCAAGGTCTTGTTGGTGAAATGTGCAATAAGGTGTGTTCGGTAAGTGTGCATTGTGATAGCCAAAGTGCAATTCACTTGGCTAAAAATCAAAATACGTTCCATAGAAGGTCCAAACACATTGATATCAAATATCACTTCATCCGAGATGAGATAGAGCACAAAAGGGTGATCATGGAGAAGATTGATACTTGTGAAATCCGACCGACATGATGACTAAATAATTGCCTACAACCAAGTTTGAATTGTGTGTTGACTTGGTTGGATTAGCTCCTTGATTGATGTGATGCTCTTCTTTTGCGGCATTGTGGTGTGCATGTTTTTTATAAGCTTAATTTTGTATTCTTGTTACATGAAGTGGATTGATGAATGCTTTGACTTGGGTGAACTCAAGTCAAGGTGGAGATTGTTGTGAATATGACTTAAATGCACATGTGTTTTGTGCATTTATGGTTTGAGAATTCTATGAGGTTGATTAAATATGGGTTATTAAGTGTGTTAAGTTAATTGTGGTGTATGAATGTGGTGAATTCAATGAGGAGTTAAGTTGAAGTTGAATGTGGAAGTTATGGGTATCATTATTGTTGTATGATGATTCTTTTCTATGCGGAAGTTGAAGGATTCTGACCAGAGCATACCTGATGCCCGCTCGACCAGCCGCTCGACCCAAGCAACATCTTTGTTTGGTCGAGCGTCAAAATAGAATGTATCCAGTAGCTTCTGATATGCTCGCTCGACCCACCGCTCGACCCAGGTCACTCGCTCGACCCGGTCAAGCAAAGGCTCTGGCTGCTTTGGATGTTGTTTTTCAATGGATCAACTAGTTTGGGGAGTTACAACTCATTGAATATTAGTTGGTCAAGTCTCTTAATGTTGTTTATCATGTCAATTACTACCTACATTGATTCTTATGTAACTCTTAGAGTAATCTAGCATTATAAATAGTGAGTTAGAGTGACTAAAAAATCACATCAAACACAAACCCCTGAGCCTAAACACATAGCCGTTTGTAGTCTCTTACTCAATTGTAATACTTCATTGTAAGAGTGTTTTCTCGTTGAAATAATACAAGCAAGAAACTACACACCATGGAGGACGTAGCCATCATTGGGTAAACCTCCTTAAATCATTGTGTCACTTTTGCAATTTGTTTTCGTTCTTACATTTGCTAGTTCATTGCATTTCCTATCGCTCATCAAAGTTCTTAACATTGTATCGATCCGAGCAATTATTTCAAACTTCAATAAAAGATGTAAACAGTCTTGAAAGTTTATAAGATAATAAAACAGATAAGACAAGGATGGGCAAATGTACCCTTAAGGGAGAGCTTGATCTGGATTGGGGGTAAGATGACATTGCTAACATGTGGGGTGTAGGGTGTAGGGTGTAAGATGTAGGGTGGGTCGGGGCGGGTCAAAAGTGGGGCTAATGGCTTATCAAAACAAGACTTCCCTGACTATTGATATTCTTTACTGCTTTTGTTGCTTTTGCTCTCAATCTGATATACTGTCTTGCTGCTCTTGTTTCAGGATTTGAATTACTTAAAAGTAGCAGTCAGATTGTGTCATGTTAATATATATTTTAATTTCTATGACGGAGCGTCTTTTGCACATTACTTGACTTATTTTTTGTGTATGATATCTTGCGTACTCTGAGTTGGTGCTTTGTGAACAAAACCTCATTTGCTGGAACGGTAGTCTTGATAGTCATGGAATCACAAGATACTGGTGTATTTTTTAGCTTATGTTATATTCCTTTTGTCCAACTGAATTATGTGTCTCTTTTCCTTGGGGAAAACCTCATAGTAAATAACATATATTAATGTGACAGCATAATAATTTCTTGCTGCATTTCTTTCCCCTACAAATTGACTGTAACTTTTCCTTTATTGTTTTCACAAGGCTTAATAAGTGGATCTGCAAAACTCAGGGAGCAGGCTTCCTTAGATCTTGGGGAATTAATTGATGTGACTAGTGAACGAGTACCTAAGGCGTTTGTGATGCCGATAACAGGGTATGTTAGCTTCATACATGCTAAATAAATTTACTTTATGAAATTCCAAGACTTTGGGACAATTTTACTTTGAAAGACACGATGTTTAAAAATCTATGTGTAGTGAACATACACTTAAGGCGTTTCTGAAATGCTACATTGGAATGATGTAGGAAATGCTGTTTCGGAAGGAATCCCTTTTCTATGTGCAATTTTTCATACCTTTTTTTTCTGAAAATTAGGAAGTTTTATTAATAAGAAAGTCCCTTAGAAGAGACAACAACAATAAAGGAACACCAAGATGCACCTATTTGGCATAAGGAAACCCCGTTGGGAAAAAGCCATTAAGGAAATATTAGATGTTACACACCAAGACCAAACTTAAAGGAGTCGTACAAAATGCTAAGACCAAAGAGGTCATACACCAAATGGTGAGTAACAACCTGACTCACCAGAACACCCTAAAATCCAAGACATAAGGCCAATCACCTATGGAAGAGCTACAAGATGGCTTCCCAAACAAACTTCTAACAAAAGCCCTAATATGTGTGATAAATTAGGTCAAAGGTTCCAAGCGCATTATCAACATTTTACCATTATTTAGTCATTTGTTTTTAGTATTTTTCTATTGGGCTTAGGCTATATGAAAAGCCAGCCTTGTGATACTGTAACACCCCGATATTTCAAAACGATAGTTTTTAATATAATTAATAAATTACGAGTATTATTTATATATTTTATTATTTGGTTAGTGTGTTATGAGCTCTTTTTGGGTTGGGTCATGTATTATTCATCCTTTTTAACAATTTAGACTTTTGGGCCAAATAAAAAAAAAAAAAAAAATTAAACTAAAACAATTTTTAATCTCAAAAAAAAAAAAAAGAAAAAAAAGAGAGGGAAATTCCAAAGGGTGAGCCGGCCCTATGGAGGATTTTGTGGGATTGTAACTTCCATGAGTAATCAATTAGAGAATAATGTTTATGATTATTGCCTAAACAATTGTCTAATTATTCCTTCCCTTAATCTTTCATTTGCCTTAACCTAAGCATCCTTTCCTACCTCCTAATTTTCCTAGAAACATCAAAAGCTTAACCCTAAAACTCTAGCATTTTTCAACCTTGAATCTTGGTGTTTTCATATAATTGTAAGTTAATTTTATTTCTTATCCTTTAATCAAGTTAAATTCCAATTATGTGATTCATACATATGTGTGTGAATGTTTATCCATGACTTTTTCTTTATATGATTTAATATTATTATGTGAATTTTGTATGTAGACATCAAATGGTATTGTAGGATGTTTTGTTTTAAGAGTTATTTTGATATAAGTATGTTATATTAAAGTGATGGATGAAGGTATAAAAAAAAAAATAATAATAATATACATTTTTTTTTAATTAGAATTGTTCATGGAAAAATTTGTGTTGTTGTGTAAGGAATTATTGTTATGGTATGAAGAGTTGTGTATGGATAAATGATTTGTTTTTATGAAAATTTGTATTTTGTAAGAAATTAATAATTTTAAGAAGTTTGGAAATGAATTTTTGTGGGCATGAGTTTATGATTTTTGTGGTTGTAAGATATGGATTTAATAGGAAGGTGGAAATTTGAATTTATATGAATTTATATGAATTTTAACAAAAAAAATGACAAATCCCGTAGGATTGAAAAATAGTGAAAAAAATGTTGTTTTTAGAGCATTTTGGCTTTGAAATTAGGTTTCTGGGCAGTTTTTAGTTGCTGTTTTTTTTGGAAATTTAATGTGTTTAGAGTTGTGGTGTATGTCGCGTGTTATGCGTATGTGTTTTATGTGTGATGGTAGTTGTTTGTATGTGAGGTGTTTTACCTTGAGGATGATGTGAATGTGTTCTCATTTCCGATTACGGTTAAACCTTGTAGGAAGCGATTGGGACCAGGAAATTGATTTGGGCCTTTTGTTTTGTTGCTTGATAGGGAATGTGTTTAGTATAGAATTGTAATATATGTACGTACCATATGTTGTGGTAACAAAGGTAAAGTATGGGCATGTAATGTGTAGGATGTTACGCTTCCGAAGAATTTATTACATTGTAACTTAAAATAAGCAGAGGTAGTATGACCTCACTAACTTGAAAGTGGACGTAGTATGACGTCAATTGGTGGAATGATTTACTCGCGGCCTTTGGAGCCTTTGTGCCACCGCGGGGGTATGCATACTTGACCATAGACACCGAAGTAGGACGTGGTTCTATGGTAGAGACTTGGGGTTAGCTCCCTAATGTATTGCCCTCGCCTATGGAGTTTGAAGTGGTACCAGGATGGTGGAAAAGATCGCTGATATGGTGACTAACTAGAACATGAAATTGTTAATGTTAATACCTTTACTTTATTGCACTCGACTAATTGAATTGTGACTTCCTTGCTGACGTGTACATTTTTGGTCTTAACGATCCTGCGATGATGTCGATTCCTCTTCGATAATGACTAGCAAAGTTAATTGCAGGTGGGGAGTGAGGTCTATTCAGGGAGGAATAAAACGTTGTTACCAGAATTTATTATGAACCTAAGTTTCCGTATTTTCTTTTAATGTTGGTTTAAGAGGCGTGAACGCTCTCGAGTTGTAATAAATAGAATCAATTTTGCAAACTTATCTGCTGCTTCGTCTTTATGTCTAGTAGATTGTTTAGCACTATTAGAACTCGGTCCGCAAGTTTTGTTCCGCTTGAACCGTTTTAACTAACCGTTTAATGTCCCGGTTTGACTCGAATTATATTTGGCTACTCAAAGAGTCTATTTCTCCTTTAAAACGACACGAGTTAAACTACGGGATGTTACAATTGGTATCAGAGCGGGAGTTCTATTTAGTGTTATATATCTAAACCGATGTCTTAACGAAGCATAAGTCACGACGAGAGTAAAGGGGTAGACATTAAGGGGATGATGTCACCTGCTTGTTGTTTTTAAGTACCTTGTTATGTATGCTTGTGATGGATGACTGATAGAACCTTGTGTATACTTGTGACCATCTGAATTGTTATCCTTGTTTTATTTCGGTAATTGATTGCCTTGTTTTTTTTTTCTTTCTTTGTGAGTCAGGAAGTCGATTATTATCATACCCATGGATAAGGGAAAGAAACCAGCAGAAGAGGGAATGAATACCCTAGGGGAACCTTCAGAGACCTTGGTTAATGCCCCAGCCTGGGCAGAAATTGAGGCTCTGGGTATATGGGAACGAAAGGAGGGAAAAAGTTATTTAGAGTACCAACATCGGATGGAATTAATGTACTTGAAAGCCAAACAAGTATATGAACAGTTAAGAAATGGGGAGACGATAGAAAGGACGGAAAGAAAAGAACAACAGTATCCTGAATTTGACAGAAGGGTCGGACCGGTAGATGTGGTGGGACGGAATGGATTGGACATTCCGGAATCTAGTAGAGCTAGAACTAGTACTATTGAGGTAGCGGTACCCATAATAGACCCTGAGGAGGATCCCGAGGAAGATCCTGATGAGGATCCAGAGGAGGACCCTGAGGAAGAACATGAGGTAGACTTAGAGGTTAATGCCCATGAGGAACCCAGGGAAATTATTGAGGAAGAGCCCCTGAGAGTAATACTAGACCTTTATGAGGAGGCCATGAGAGATGGGTATCCGGATGATGAAGACGACATTATGAGTGAAGATGATAGTGATATAATAATTCTCGGGGGTGGGCCAGTGAGGCTAGGTGACCCTATGAGCGAAGAGGAGAGCGAGATCACCATGTGGGAAGAGAGCCCACCTGAGCCGGTTTTTGTAGAGCTTTCCGATTCTATGGAACAGATTGCCCTAAGTGATTCTATGTCTGTCGAGATGCAAACTGATTCTGCTTCTGATTCTGCTTCTGATTCTGATTCCGGTTCTGATAATTCCTCCGGTGATGACTCTGGGGATTCTGATTTTGACCCTGATCAGTATATGGAAGATCAGGATCGTTTTGACGCGTCGCCTTTCTTTGTTTAACTGTTTATTTTCTTTTATGAGTATACAAACATACGAGTGCGTATGTCCAGTTTTGTAGTGACAGTATATCACGAAAATTTTGTGAGTTGGACATTTATTTGTTTTTAGATTTTGGACTGTGTTTGTCAAACAATAGTTATGTGGGAGTAATACCCAAATATTTTATTTTGGACTATTATTGCACCTTATATTTATTTTGGATAATGCCTATCCTTGTGATATTATTTCGAAATTGCTAGTCTAAAGAATTATTTGCTTCAGTTTATTATTGTCCTCATAAGAAAGGAGATTAGAATGTATGAGTTGTGTATAAGTTGAACTCTAGTAAACAGAAACGAATAACTTTTAGTATTATCTGGTTATAAATAAAAAAAAAAAAAAACTCCAAACTCTGTGCGTGTCTTTCTCACCTTTTCTCTAAGTTTCTTTTAAATTATTTTATATATGTTGGTTGAACAATAATAGTTTGAGTCATCCTTCTAATAGACGTTTTAGACCTATATATTTACACACCTCGTTTAACCTATGCAAGATAGCACAAGATGTTACCACTTCCGAATCGTTACGCATTATGAAGGAGCTCCGGCCGGTTATTAAATTAAAGGCTTTAGCGGGGCCCGAGAAACCCTAACAAAAATGCGGGAGGAAAGAGCTTCCTCAATAAGTAAAGGATAGCTCAAAGTAAACCCTCAACCTACAATGGAAAAGGTGAACCATCCTCGTTAGAGACCGGGCAGGGAGTTTGACAAACTTTTGTGTCGTTAAATGTCCCATGAGTTTATGGTTGACCAAGGCTGCTTTTTTCCTAGTGGAAGGCGCCGCTATTGGTGGACTCACGCAAAGCAAGACAGTGGTAAAGCAATGGTGACTTAAGCGGGAGAGATTTTAAGGGGTTAAGGGATGGGTTTTCATTCATGTGAGGAAGGACAAGTCCAATGAGTTTGCTAGGTTTGAAATGGGAGTTTATCGGTGGGCGAGTATTATCAAATTTATGGAATATCCGGGTTCTGTCCCGAAGATGTTCCAACGGAAGGAAAAAAATGCGCCCGGTTCAATTGGGCTATGCGAGATTCGTAAACACATTGAGGCCGATAGGTATGATCGTGACCGTAATATAAAAGACCGCATGACGGGAATGTTATTAGGAAGGACGGAGGGAAAGTGGGTGAGGGAGAAAAAAGGAAGGAAACCTTATTTTAATGCCGAGGTGTGAATAATCCTGAATACATTCAAAAAGACATAAGCCGTTTGGGAGTTTCCAAAAAAGGGGCTTTCATGCGGGCCTCTAGAAGAATAGGGAGATTGACACGAAGTTGGAATGTCCAAACCCTGTATGATCGCAATGGGAAAGAAAGGGTATACAACTGTAGGAGATGTCGTGAAATCATCCGGGAGGGGCACCCGGGAATGTTAGTGATTGCTCTCCGCGAGAAAACGGTCCCGGGATGTATGAATGTTATGCTCGTTTGGGTCAACAAGAGCTTCAAGGGGGTAATCCTCGAGGTTTTCATCAGCAATGTTCTGAACGGAAAAAGAGGCAACAAGGTGGAAGGGAAACCAAAATCGGGTGGTCTTGGTGAACTTGGGGGTGCCACAAATTTAGGTTTCAAGGAAACCACTCCGGTCCAACAATCTCGGGAATCTGAGTAGAACTTTCCGGGACACCGGGAAACAAAGGGAGGTACAAATGCCACTTCAGTCGCGATTGTCCCAAAAACACAAGAATAGCCTGGAAACGATGTGGTCCACGTGCGTTAGCATCAATACCAACCCTTGTTAAAAGTTCTTTTGACTCGGGTGCATCATGCTCTTTCATTTCTAAGTCTAGAGTTAAGGACTTAGGGGTGGAAACCCAAAAAACATCTTTCTCACTCGTTCCTCGGAGAGACTTTTATGTAATATGTTGTTTCGTGATGTTGCCGGTGGAATAGGGAAAGCAGTTCCCGAGGATTTGTTGTCCTTAGAAATGGGTGAACTGGATGTGATACTTGGGATGGATTGGCTAGGTAGATACAGCGACAATAGATTGTGAAAAAGTCGTGACTTTGAGTGGGCCTAGAGGAGGCCGGCAAACATAGGAACCTTCCCTAAAGGGCCTAGGGTAAAGGTGTGTCGTCTTTGAAGTTAAGAAGTTAATCAAACAAGGGCAACAAATGGTTTACGTGGAAAACGGAGTAAAGTAAAGGAGCGGAGGACGACTTGAGGATATACCTGGTCAGCGACTTCATGGGCGTTTTCGAAGAGATTCCGGTATGCCTCGGGAAGGTGTAGATTTCCATTGAATTAAACACCGAGGAGCCGGGCCAATTCAAAGGCACCTTACCAATGGCCCAGGAGATGGAGGAGTTGAAGGTTCAGTTAGAGGAGTTGTTAGAAAAGGGTTATATACTACCTAGTGTTTCTCCCCTCGGGAGCTCCAGTATATTTGTGGGAAAAAAGGGCGGACAATTCTCTATTGATTATAGGAACAATAAGGTCCAGATTAAGAACAAGTACAATTACCACCGATTGATGACCTCTTGATCCCAGGAGGGGCGGAATCTTTCAAAAGATCGACCGCGGTCGGGGTACCATGCTACGTATTAGGGAGGAGGGTAAGGAAGACAAATTTTGGACGAGGTATGGACACTTGATCCAGGATGCCTTTTGGGTTCGCTCCGGCTTCATGGGGTTGATGAATCAGTTTTTTCATGCCTATCCTCGATAAGTGTGTGGTAGTATTCTTGATGACATTTTGGTATACCCAAGACTCCAGGAGAAAGATCGGAACATCTAAGGTTAATCTTGCGATTCTAAGGGACAATGATATATGCAAAATTTTGGCGTGGAGTTCGGTTAGAAACGGGTGGCCTTTTGGGTCATCTCTGTCTCTAAGGATGTATTTCATAAGGAGAAGGTGGAGGCATGACAGATTGGTCTACACCTCGAATTTACGAGTTCAAAGTTTCTCGCTTGGTTTATGGGATATGTTTGGCTTGTAAAGGACTTTTTCCGTATTGCTGCCCCCACATCCATGTGAAAAGGAAAAGAAGTTTGAGTGGACCGAGGAATGCGAGAAAGCTTTCCAGGATGTTGAAGGAAAAGTTAACTCACGCCCCAATATTAGTCTTCGACCTTCTTTAGAGTATTCTGTATAGCATCTTCCAAACATGGATTGGGTTTTGTCCCAATCGTGAGGAAGGTGGTAGCCTTTATCTTCACGTCAGTTGAAGACTCACGAAGTCCAATTACCCAACGCATGACTTGAAGCTAGCGTATGGGGTGTTTTGGTTTAAAAACCGGGCAATTATCCGGAGGTGAAGTGTACGATTTTCACGATCACCAAAGTCTACAATTTTTTTTTCCAAACCCCGAGCCGTCAGAAACACGTTGGTTTGGAATTAATGATTCTACCCAGAGACTTTTACCCACGGGGCCCCAAATGTGGCCGCAGATGTTTAAGCGAAATCAAACCATTCGGGTGGCAACTTGATAACGCCCGAGGAGTTAAGTAAGGAATTTGGAGGGATGAACTTAGAGATAATCAAAAAGGGTAAATTTTACAAGGGGAGCTCGGCCATTCAACCCCCTGCCTTGAGGAGACGGATTTCCAAAGGGGCGATCCCAAGCTCTTAATTACGGAACAACAGCGGGGAAAGCAAGGCTTTAGATTCATGAAGATGGTAGTCTTCCTTTTAAAGGCGTATGTGTGTTCCAAAGGAGCGACTCATTAAAGGACCCCTCGTTGAACGAGGCAATAATACCGGAGATACTCGTTCACCGGGGGAGATAAAATGTATCAAGATCTAAAAGGTATGTTTTGTGGTGAGTATAAAAAAGAACATTCCGAGTTTTTTAAGTTTTTGGGCGTGCCAAAGGTTAGAGCGGCAAAGGCCAGGATTATACGCCTTAAAGTCCTTTTGGAAGTGGGATGATATTTCCAATGGACTTCGTTCAGGGTTTGCCACGGCCAAAGCGGTAATGATCTTTTTGGGGTGATTGTGGATAGACTTACTAAGTCCCAAGATTCATACCGATGAATTGTAAGGGATAGAGCAACTTGCTCGCGGCTTAATTAAATAGGGAATCATGGGATCCCCTCAATATAGTTTCGGAGGGGGATACCCGGGACTTGTCGATTTCTCGAAATCCTTACAACGCCTTGGGACCACTCTTCTTTATAGTCGCCCTTCCCCCCCGGTCGGAGTCCAAAAAAAGCGTTTAATTCGGTTTGGAGGACATATTTGGGCAAGGGGCAGGAATGGGGGGTTCTGGGATGAGCATTTGATCTTGTGGAGTTCTTTATAATAATAGTTATCGGGTACAATTGATGGTTCTGCTTGAGGCAATCAGATGGTGCAAGGTCGAGTCCAAAGGTCTTGGGGATGATTTCACCGGAAGTCCGAATTTAGGCGGATATGTTAGTTGATGACCGAAAAGTCAAGTTGGTTCGAGAGAAAATGAAGGCGGCTCAAGATCGAAGGGTTTATGGCGACCGGGCCCTCCCATGAATATCCCGGGGCGAAAGGTTCTTTCTTCTTCGGATCGCCAATGAAGGGCGTGGTTCGTTTGGTTCGTGGAAAGTTAAGCCCAGCCCTTTATTGGTCCATGGTTGTGGAAAGGTTGGGAAGTTAGCATATCGTTACTCCTAATGCAATGGGCAGGTTACATGTTTTTTTCCCTTCTGGGAAAGCTATTCGGCTTCTTGCATTTTGGACCCGCGTAATGGGGGGATGGATTTAAAGTCTCAATTTCCAAGAGCAAAACCCCCTTCGATCTTAGACGAGGGTTCGCGATTCCCCCAGGGCGCCAAATGGTTAAGGTTGTGGTCAAACCACCGGCTCAAGAAGCACTTGGGAAACAAGAGGCTTCCCATGCTATAAAATATCCAAAATTTATTCTTCAGTTAGTAAGTTACGAGGCGTAACTTTTAAGGGGAGAAAGTTAAGGATTTTGCCGTTAGTATTTTGACCCTAATTTTCCTTTGTTATGTAAGTTGGTGTTTGGGGGTCCTGTACATACTTTGTGTGTGTTGGTTCATGTGTGGGTGGTTGAGTTGGGTTTTTGCATTGTGTGGTGGTTGATGTTATGGTTTTGGGGTCAAAACCTTTTTAAGGGGGGGAGTCCCGAAACCCCGATATTTCAAAACGAAGTTTTTTAAAATAATTAATAAATTACGGGATTATTTATATATTTTATTTGGTTAGTGTGTTATGAGCTCTTTTTGGGGTTTATGTATTATTCATCCTTTTAACAATTTAGACTTTTTGGGCCAAAAAAAAAAAAAAAATTAAACAAAAACAATTTTTAATAACAAAAAAAAAAAAAAAAAAAAGAGGGAAAACCTAAGCATCCTTTCCTACCTCCTAATTTTCCTAGAAACATCAAAAGCTTAACCCTAAAACTCTAGCATTTTCCAACCTTGAATCTTGGTGTTTTCATATAATTGTAAGTTAATTTTATTTCTTATCCTTTAATCAAGTTAAATTCCAATTATGTATTAATTTATCCATGATTTTTTTATTTAATATTATTATGTGAATTTTGTATGTAGACATGAGTTTATGATTTTTGTGGTTGTAAGATATGGATTTAATAGGAAGGTGGAAATTTGAATTTATATGAATTTATATGAATTTTAACAAAAAAAATGACAAATCCCGTAGGATTGAAAAATAGTGAAAAAAATGTTGTTTTTAGAGCATTTTGGCTTTGAAATTAGGTTAAAAATATCTATACCATGTTATAAATTATGAAAGTTGGTACCCGGGGGTTTTGATGCCTTCTGGACGCAACGGTGAAGTCGGATTTGCGTTTTGACAGTCTCGAGGCAGGTTTCTGGGCAGTTTTTAGTTGCTGTTTTTTTTGGAAATTTAATGTGTTTAGAGTTGTGGTGTATGTCGCGTGTTATGCGTATGTGTTTTATGTGTGATGGTAGTTGTTTGTATGTGAGGTGTTTTACCTTGAGGATGATGTGAATGTGTTCTCATTTCCGATTACGGTTAAACCTTGTAGGAAGCCGATTCGTGACCGGAAATTGATTTGGGCCTTTTGTTTTGTTGCTTGATCAAGGTACGTACACGCAGTATAGAATTGTAATATATGTTACGTACCATATGTTGTGGTAACAAAGGTAAAGTATGGGCATGTAATGTGTAGGATGTTACGCTTCCGAAGAATTTATTACATTGTAACTTAAAATAAGCAGAGGTAGTATGACCTCACTAACTTGAAAGTGGACGTAGTATGACGTCAATTGGTGGAATGATTTACTCGCGGCCTTTGGAGCCTTTGTGCCACCGCGGGGGTATGCATACTTGACCATAGACACCGAAGTAGGACGTGTGTCTATGGTAGAGACTTGCTTAGGGGTTAGCTCCCCCTAATGTATTGTCTCGCCTATGGAGTTTGAAATGGTACCAGGAGTATGGCTGGAAAAGATACAGCAGTATGGCTGACTAACTAGAACATGAAATTGTTAAAGTCAATACCTTTACTTTATTGCACTCGACTAATTGAATTGTGACTTCCTTGCTGACGTGTACATTTTTGGTCTTAACGATCCTGCGATGATGTCGATTCCTCTTCGGATAATGACTAGCAGTAAGTTAATTGCAGGTGGGGAGTGAGGTCTATTCAGGGAGGAATAAAACGTTGTTACCAGAATTTATTATGAACCTAAGTTTCCGTATTTTCTTTTAATATTGGTTTAAGAGGCGTGAACGCTCTCGAGTTGTAATAAATAGAATCAATTTTGCAAACTTATCTGCTGCTTCGTCTTTATGTCTAGTAGATTGTTTAGCACTATTAGAACTCAGTCCGCAAGTTTTGTTCCGCTTGAACCGTTTTAACTAACCGTTTAATGTCCCGGTTTGACTCGAATTATATTTGGCTACTCAAAGAGTCTATTTCTCCTTTAAAACGACACGAGTTAAACTACGGGATGTTACAGATACTGAGATAGCTTTTGGGGATTGGAATTAATAAGAATTGGAATTAGAGGTAGACTCGAGCTTGCCTACATACCATTATTCTTAATTGATCTTGGTAACAAACTGATGATATCTTGTCGGTCTGTTACGCCATCTCCCTTTAAGTTTGATAAGAGAAAAAGAGACGTAGTGAGCTTCAAAAACCTTGTTATTCATATTTGGTAAGAATTAACAAGACCTATATAAGGTGATTGTTTCATTTACGAATCTTCATGATTTAGTGTAATTAAGGAAAATAGGTGCTCTTAAGGATTGCCATCTCAATAAGGTTGTTCTAATTTGTGGACTGTGGAGAAGAATTGAGCACATCAAACAATATAGAATTAGAACAATTTTGACGTCTTTTATTTTGAATGCAAGCCCTTAATTCTTATCATAGGTGATCGATTCCCGTGGCAGGTTAAGAGCGCAATTTTATCTACCTTGACCATCATAATTAAGAAGGGTGGCATGGCCCTGAAACTCTTTCTACCACAACTGCAAACAACTTTCATCAAATGTTTGCAGGAAAACACCAGGTCAGTTATGATTGATTATCTGCAGTCTTCGTGTTACAATTGCTTGTGCTGGGAGCTAAATTGAAAACTCTTCATAACAGGACTATTTGTTCAAGTGCTGCTTTTGTACTTGGAAAACTCAGTGCCCTCAACAGCAGGGTTGATCCTTTAGTTAATGATCTTTTGTCTACGTTGCAGGTGATTTTTACCCATTATACATTTGTGTATACCTTCATTTGCTTGTTGATTTTGTCTCATGCTGCAAAGTTTCTTGATAGGCATCTATGGGGCGTATGAGAAGTAGTACCAATTGCTATGAGAGGTGTACTAAAACATGCGGGAAAGAGTGTTAGTATTTGATAAAGTGTAAAACACACAGAAGATCATCAAGCTATGGAGGACAGAAAAAGTAAATAAGAATGAGAGTATTTCTTTTATTGAATATCAAGAACCATTACAGGACATTCATTATTACATTACTCAACATTATAAACAAGAAAGAAGAATATATATATATATATATATATATATATATATATATATATATATATATATATATATATATATATATATATATATATATATATATATATATATATATATATGTACAAGTACAATAGGAATCATGCTGCACAAGGAAAACAAGTAACATAAGTTTGTTATGCAAAGTGTGAGCTGGCATAATTTGTTGTAGTGGGAGGATTTGATGTACTGCAGTGTTGTGCCTTATGATGGACCTTATGATGGGTATGGTTAACATCCCCCCCTCAAACTTGGGGTCGGATAAACACCAATTTTGGATAATAAGGGAAGAAGTTGGGTTGAATGAAGAGATTTGGTGAAGAGATCAACAAGTTACTTTATGGTGGGTATATATGTGAGTTGAAGAAGACCATCAAGGACCTTTTCACAAGTAAAGTGACAATCAATGGCGATGTATTTGGTGCGTTCATGTTGAACGCGGTTATGAGCAATGTGGATGGCGGATTGGTTGTCACAAAAGAGGGTAACAGGTTGAAGATCAGGGATGCCTAACTCGGTCAGTAAACGAACCAACCATGTGATCTTTGAAGCTACTGATGAAAGAGCACGGTATTCGGCCTCGGAAGAGGACTTGGACACTGTAACGATACTTTGCTTTTTGGATTTTCAAGAGATCGGAGAAGGACCAAGCATAAACGACATAACCCGTAACGGAACGACGACTGTCAAGGTAAGCAGCCCAATCGGAGTCAGAAAAAGCTTGAAGGGTGAGGTTATTGGACCCATTCAAGAGAATTCCCTGACTGGCGGTGCTAGCAACATAATTCAGGGTATGAGTTAAGGCTTCAAAGTGTTGTTCGGTGGGGTGTTGCATGTATTGGCTGAGAGTTTGAATGGAAAAAGAGAGATCGGGCCGAGTGTGGGTCAAAATTTAAGTTTCCCAACAAGGCTCCGATAGAGGGTAGGATTGGGTAAAAGGGGTGAGTTTGTATTTTGTAACTTGAGATGGACAGGAAGTTGAATAGCCACTCGTTTGAAATCAATGATGCCATATTCTTAAAGAAGTCCTTTGGTGAACTTGCTTTAAGACAAAACAGTACCTTCATCAAGATATGAAACCTCAAGACCAAGAAAGAAGTGCATACGGCCAAGATCTTTGATGCTAAAAACTTTATGGGGATGAGCTTTGAACCGAGTAATAAACTGTGTATCATTCCCAATGAGTATAATATCATCCACGTAAACAACAGCCAATGTAAAACAATTAGAGGAATCCCGAATTAAAAGAGAATAATCATTTTTACTTTGAATAAAACCCTGATGCAAGAGTTCAAGAGTCAACTTGGCGAACCATTGTCGAGAAGCTTGCTTCAAATCGTACAAAGATTACTTGAGTTTACAAACCATGTGAGGAGCATGAGATAAACCCTCGGGAGGGATCATATAAACTTCTTTATGAAGATCACCGTGAAGAAAGGCATAATTAATGTCGAGGTTAAAAAGAGACCATCGACGATGAGCAATTATGGTAATAATACAACTTATGGTGGTCATTTTAACGGGTGATAATGTCTCTTGGTAGTCGGTACCGTATTCTTGAGTATATCCCTTTGCAACCAAATGAGCTTTATAACGCTCAAGACTACCATCAGCTTTGAGTTAACTTTGAAGACCCATTTAGAGCCAATAGCCTTCTTGTTAGGTGGTAAAGAAACAAGTTCCCATGTATTATTCTTATCGAGAGCATCCAATTCTTTTTGCATAGCCTACACCCATTGAGGATCTTGAGTTGCAATTTTATAGGACTTCAGTTCATGCCATTGAGAATGATTGGCCAGTAACAGTTGATGGGAAACAGGTAAATCATGATAACTAACAATATTGCAATAGTAGTCTGTGAGAGGGTGGGGTGTTGAGTGAGGGCGAGAAGAACGCCTGAGGGATGGAGGTGGGGAAGAGATAGAGGAATGAGGGGTAGGCTGAGTAGAAAGTGGAAGATCAGTAGGTAGGGAAGGAGGTAAAATTAGAGAATTTGTAGAAGGAGGAGTAGATGATGGTAATGACGTGGGTGGGGTAAGAATGTGGGAAGTATTGGTAGGGGTAGGATAGGTGTCATCAAATGAAGAAGATGGAGTATGAGTAGGTAAGTAAAATTAGAAAGGTGGGGAGGCAATAGGTGAAGAGAGGTGATAGGGAAAATGATGTTCCATAAAGTGAAGATCACGTCACACAAAAAATCTTTTGGTGGAAGGATTGTACACTTTGTAGGCCTTTTGACCAAATGGGTACCAAATGAAAATAAATTTGTTGGCGCACGGATCAAACTTCGAGCGGCCTTTCATGATGGTGTATACGAAGCAAAGGCAACCAAAGGTGCGAAGATGGTTGTTTTTAGGAGAGTGACCAAATAACTTTTCATACGGAGAAACATTTCCAAGAGAAGCTAATGGCATTCGGTTTATCAAGAATGCCGCACATTAAATAACATCGCCCCAAAAAGAACGAGCAAAATTATATTGGAAAAAAAGCGCACGAGCCGTTTCAAGGAGATGTCGGTGCTTACGTTCAACAAAGCCATTTTTCTGCGGCGTTACAATGCAACTACGATGGTGAATGATACCCTTAGAGCGATAAAAAATCAACATAGGACCAGCACATAAATTAGGGGCAGTATCAGTACGAATGGTCTTTACATGTGCACCAAATTGATTTTCAATGAGAACAAGAAGCTGCTGTAAAATATGAATACTTTGATCTTTGATTTCATCAATTATACCCAAGTACTACGGGAATAATCGTCCATAACAGTGAGAAACAAGGTACAACCACAATGAGTTTTATTTGCATTAAGCCCCCATACGTCAACATGGAGAAGTTCAAAAAGACTAGTAGTCTTGACATGGTTATGAGGAAAAGAAAGCCTAGTTTGTCTACCAAAAGGACAAATAGAGCAAACAAAAATGTCTTGTACAGCTTTAACATCCAAAGTATGAATTTGTGGAATTTGCATCATCACCAATTGTTATATACTTTCTCTATTCTGAATTACTAGCTATATAACGATTATAAATACTATTCATCGTTCAAGTTTATTTTATATTGCGTTTAATGTGTAAGAAAAAGTATAATCAAGTAGATCTTGCAATACAAAAAAACGCAGATTTCCGACTAACTGAAATAGTCGCTGTTTAGTCGGTATACGGCTTTACCGACTAAACACCAACTACCCTCAGTTAGTCGCCACAGAATGGTCGGTAAATAAAAATAGTCGAAAATCCAGTCGAAATTCCGACTGACTTTGATTTGGTAGGAGTTTAGGCGCAATTCTGACTAGAAGATGTTGTAGGAATTTAGTCGCAAAATTCCGACCGATCGCCGACTACCTGTTAGTCGCCACTTTCCGAGTAGGTAACTAGTCGGTATATCTAAAGAATTGTTTTAATTGTTTTTTCAGAATTTTTAATAATTAAAAATTATTTTCATTTTCCGACCAACCTCCGACCAAATATTGGTAGGAAAGTGGTCGGAAAAGTCAAACCTGAATATAGCCAAAAGCTGACCAAAATTTGGCAGCGTTGAATTCAGACCACTTTCCGACCAAAGAATGGTAGGAAAGTAGTCGGAAAAGGCAAACCTTAATTTAGCCTAAAACTGACAAAATTTTGGCGGCATTGGATTCCGACCACGTTCCGACACATGTGTAGTCGGAAGGTGGTCGGTAACTTTGGTATGTACCGACTAAATTCCTACTAAGTGATAGTCGGAAATTAGTCGGTAAAAATTTATTATTAAAATAATAAAACTGGTCAAATGTGGTCATTGACCACATTTGACCAATTTTATTATTTTATCCATAACCTAAATTAACGATCAAACGAAACAAAAAACGCAATAAAGATAATATGAAAGGCACGAAAAAAATTAATAATACAAATATACAAATATAACAAATGGTCACAATGTACTATACAAACCAATGTTTAATCCATAAAAATTAACAATAAAAACAAAAATACAAGGGGTTCAGCTGGTCGAGGGAGGCGGAGAAGGATTTTCGCGGAAAAGGGTGCGCACAAAGTTGAGCAAATGGTTGACCTCTTCCCTCAAACATCGTTGCTCCTCCAAGAGTAAAGCCTGCTCCTCATTTAAAATGTGCTCGTTGAGGCGGGCCTCAACTCGGTCAATAGACCCTTGAAGATGATCGAGCCTCTCGTTCACCATTTGTTCAGGGGGAGGAGCGACCTGGTATTGGGACTGCGGCGTCGCGACAGCTGCGTAACAAACTCCCGCCGCGTCACCAACCCCATACACGCTCTTGGAGGGCTTCTTCTTCTAGGGCGCCTGTGATTCGATATTTTTAATGGCCTGAAAATAGGCGTCAACAGGAAGTTCGGCATAGAGGCGCTTGTATTCGTCCTAAACAATGAAACAATAAATTCTGTTAAAATTTCGGCAGAGTTTCCTATGTAAACTAACTAAACTAAAATTTAAATAAACCTTGAAATAGAAACCAATATAGATATAATTTGTATCTACTTCCAAGACAACTACCAAACCAACATTTCCTCAAATTACAATATCAGATATCCTAAGTAATATTCCAAAACAGCTAATGTACAAAAATCTAACCTACCAAAAAAACTAACTAAGCTATGATTCAATGTTAACCAAAAAATGCTAATCTAGAATCTATATAGATAAGAGATTGAACTCTTATGGCCTTGGACTTCACGTTGACCCATTGCAACCCGTCCTTTGTATGCACCTGATGAGTGCGTAGAAACAACTCATAAGAGAGCGGCGTGCGACGCTGCTCTTGTTTCTGAAATGAATTTCAACCATGGTTATCAATTAAATGTTTATGTATTAATATTTAGAATCTTTTGTGAATTACAGCCTTAAAGTTTGGTCGTTTTGTGAATTACAGCCGCAAAGTTTTTTTTTTATGAATTACAGCCACCAACTTTTGAAAATGACCACCATTACGGCCAAGTGACCGGTTCTCACCGTTGACCAGGATTTTTACCTTTGACTTTCCATTTTTTTTATTTTTCCTTTTTTTTGGTTTTTTTTTCTTTTTTCTTTTTTTCCTTTTTTTTCTTTTTCCTTTTTTTAATTTAATTCCTTCATCCCTTTCTCTCTCCTCCTCCTTCTTCTTCATCATCTTTATCATCTTCATCTCTAGTAAACTTCAAACACTCCATTAATCTTCAAAGTCACCATTAATCTTCAAAGACCCAATTTCTCTCCAAAGTCCAAACCCTAAATTTCTTTCACCATTAATCTCTCTTCATCACTTTCCTTACTTTGTTCTCCTCAAACTTCAATGGTTTCTTTCCACCCTAGTTTCTACAGGTGCAAACTTCAATGGTAGAAAGGAAGAAGATGAAACTGGATTTGCCCCTGTTGAGATTGAAAGACCCAATTTTCAATTTTCAAGGTAAATTAGGGTTTTTGAATTTGAAAAATGAAGAAAGAGAGATGAGGTTTCTTTACTTACTGCTTTAAAATTTTCAATTTCATCTGAATTTGAATTCCTTCATTTCTGGTTCATTTCTATTGAAATGGGTATTAAGGGGTACTGTTGCTTCTGCCATTAATGGCTTTTTTCCCTTCAAAATAATTGTTGCTTCTGCCATTAATGGCTTTTTTCCCATCATTTTCTTCCTATTTGACCCCAAATCTAGAGTTTTTAAAGGGTTGGCATTCTTGATATTTCCTGGATAGATGAAGTAGTTCATAAATTACTTGAAAAGGGGAGTTTAAAGGGGAAAGAAATCTAAGGTTTGGACTTTAGAGAGAAATTGGGTCTTTGAAGATTAATGGTGACTTTGAAGATTAATGGAGCATGAAGAGGATGAAGATGATGGAGAAGAAGGAGGGAGAGAGAGAAAGATTATTGGGATGAAAAATTAAATTAAAAAAAGGAAAAAAAAAATAAAGAAAAAGGAAAAATCAGAAAAATGGAAAGTCAAAGGTAAAAATCCTGGTCAACGGTGAGAACCAGTCACTTGGCCGTAATGGTGGTCATTTTCAAAAGTTGGTGGCTGTAAGTCATAAAAAAAAACTTTGCTGCTGTAATTCATAAAACGACCAAACTTTAAGGCTGTAATTCACAAAAGATTCTAATATTTATAAGTGTATAAAATTAAAAAATCAAATTAGGACAAGTTCAAGGTTATACCAATATGCGCAATGTCCTGCGCGCAGATACCGAGCCGCGGGTATTGGTGACTTCAGCCGCACCACCTTCATCCCCCCGGTGGCGGTTCCTCCTCCCTCTGAATCGATTGGCTTGGAATTCTTCAGATTGCCAAGCACTTACCCATCGGGCCCCAAGCTGAAAGTTGATTGTCAACAACTTTAACACGTGTATCAATGGTTGTAGGTATAGGTCAATATTATGTTTTGGATTGTTAGGGCTGGGGACGATCACCGTTAAGAACATGTACTGTTTCTTCATGCACATCAAGGGCGGAAGATTGTATGGAGATAGTATTATGAGCCAGCATGAATATTGTTAACCCGAGCTGCCAAATGGTTGAAACCATCTATACACAACCCAGTCTCAAATTTCTTGTCTCCCGTGCAAAAGCCGGATGGGTCGCTTTGAAAGTCAACCAGGCCTCACTGTTCGAGGGGTGACACATCTCTCCATCTTCTAAACGGTGCTCCGCATGCCACCTTATCTCACTTGCAGTAGTCGTAGAAGAATACAACCGTTGTAGCCTAGGACTAGAGTTGTTCATGGGCGGGCTACCAGCTAGGCCCGCCCAATCCGGCTCAAAAAACGGGCGGGCATGGACAACGTTTTTCAAAAAAATTTAAAGTTTGGACGGGTAATACCCGCCCGCCAAGATAAACGGGCGGGTAGCGACACCAAAAAAATACCCGCGGGTATACCCGCCCGCCCACTAAGCTTAATATATTATTTATTAAATAATTAATTCTATTAAATACTCCCTCCATTTCAGTTGACTAGTCCCATTTGACTTTTCACGGATTTTAAGGGTTGAGTGGGGTCCATTAAAAAGATGGTAGTTGGGTATTTTAATTGATTAAATTAATTGTAAAGTTGGTAGTGGAGTATTGGGAATTGGAAAAGTGGAGGTATTTAGGTAAGAAAAGGTTAGCCAAAAAAGGAAATGGGACAAGTAGTATGAAAATGCCAAAAAAGGAAATGGGACGAGTAAACTGAAACGGAGGGAGTATTAAACTATACTACTACATGACCCATATCCAACTTTAGTTAATTACTTTTCTACTAGCCTTAAGGTTTACTTCTTTTAGACTTTAATATTTTTAACCCTCAAAGCACTCAAGCAATCGACTATTAAAGTTCGAACAAGTAGCCGACTCCACCGTCTATATTCAATATTCATGTAATTTGAGTATTTTGAGACTTTATATATATTTAAAATATTTTAAATAATGTATTATATTTTGTTTGTTCTTATAAAAACTTAACTTTATAATATGATTTATGTTTTAAATTTTTATATAAAAATACCCGCCTACTCGCGGGTCCCGGCCGCTTTAAAAATGGGCGGGTAGGGACAAAAAAATATGCCCGCGAATGCGGGTGGGCATTTGAATATTTGAGCCAGCGGGTAGAATTTTTAGGTGTTACCCGGTCCGCTACCCGCCCAAGTACGCCCATAAACAGCTCTACCTAGGACCGATGGGAAAGTAGTGGAGCTGCTTTCTGGGAGTGTTATCTGATATCCATCTAGAAACCCCACACTCATCACATTGTGTCATACTCGTTGTGGGGCCCTAATAAATCATACACCCATTAACACAACAATCAATCTTATCTACCAGCAATCTAAGAGCCGAAATTTGCTTCTTCGTATCGTAAAAACTTTTTGTCATCCGATTATCTTTCGACAACAATTCAATAATGAATTGACATAATTCATCATAAGTCTCTCTAGAATGCGAAAGTCCGTCTTCAGGCTAGACATCCTTCCTATGACCGACATCTGAGTATGCGTTTCACAACCAGGGTACAGAGGTAAGTTGGCGGCTCTTAACATTTCAAAGAACTGTCTTGATTGGGGGTTCGAATCTTCATCAATATGTACGGGCGAGTATGGTACGTTTGCGACGACATCATCACGATGCGGTAGAAAATGATGATGTGTATCCGGAAAAGTACTTGATGCTGCATCGTACACCATTAGTGCATACGGATTTTGAACCATGTTCTGCTGTGGCTCAACTGGAGCCGACTCATTACAAATTGGTGCACCGTCAGAACATTTGTGCAGGTACCAATGGTAGTAGCTTTCAACAAACCCCTTGTTTAACAGATGATCTCTTACGACATCTCGAGCCCACAGTCTAGGATCACCACACCGTTTACACGGACATCTAACTTCATCTGGATTTTTTTTCCTTGCAAATTGTATAAATTCTTCGACCCCTTCTAAATATCTAATATTATAAACTCCTTTTAAACTTCGGTTGTACATCCAATTTCTTTCACTTCGTAAGTCCATTGCTCTGCAAAAACAACAAATTCCATGTTTATTAGCAATGGACAAAAAGTTCCTACTAACTACCGACCAGCTTGCGATAATTATTTGGTCGGTATTGTGTCGGCACGTGAAAAGTTGTGCCCATTAAAGAATCTCTGAAAAGTTCGCTTTTTAATAGTAATTTCAGAATTCCGACTAAACTGCGACTAGTGAATAGTCGGAGGCTGGTCGGTAAGTACACGGATCTTTAGCAAATAAATGCCTGTCAGAACCCTCTGACCAATTTTTGAATTTTAAAATACTGACCCTTCTACGACTGGATATTAGTCGGAAATTGGTCGGTAAAGGGAGCGACAGCTTTATGGAATAAATGCGTGTCAGAACCCCTCATTGGCTGTTTTTTAAAATCAAATTCCGACCAATCTGCGACGAGATTGTAGTCGCAATCTAGTCGGTAGATAGACCAAAAAAAAATTTCTAATGAGCTTTTTTTCGGGGTAAAAATTATAAGTACTAAGTTGAAATAGTGGTTTTTCTTAATTATTTCCTCGTATGTACTATTAAAAATTGAAAACGTTAAATATATGTTTCTCAAACCTGATGAAATTAAGCATCGTAAATTTTACTTATTAAATGAATCTACTAAGAATACTTTTTTCATTGCAGCTCGTTGGTTCCCCAATAGTGCAATTTACAGCCTTAGAAAATACAATAGGCCGTAATTACCACTTCGGGGAAAATCAACGAACTGCAAATCGAAAATTATTATTTTTTAGTAGCAAATACAAGTAAAATAATATGATGCTGAATTTTCATCAGATTTGAGAAACATATTTTAATCATTTCTAACACATTTTTATAGTAAGCATACAAGAGAATAAGTAAGAAAAACAACTATTTCGATTAAGTACTCATAATTATTACTACAAAATGGCACAAAAAAAAAGCTCAGTAAAAAATTTTCTTACAAAAAATGGAACCGTTAAATTTATGTTTCTCAACCTGTCCCTCTCTTCTCATACTTACACTTGATTGAAGAAACTCAAGTATGAGTGTGAGGAAGAGAGGGACAAAGTGAGAAACAACACAAGGAGGTACTTGTTTAAAGTAACCAAAACATAGCTAATATCATACCTAAATTATTTGGAGAGAATAAAGGAGAGAGAAAGTAGAGAGAAAGTGTAGATGTAAAATGTAAGGAAAAATTACGTTGAGGGAGGGTATTTATAGAAAAATCAGGAACATTTTCGACTAATCACCGACAGATTATGTGGTCGGTAAAGACACGAATCTTAAGGCAATAAATGCTTGTAATGTTCCGACCAAATAGCGACCGACATCTGGTCGGAATCCGATCGGCATGTTTATAAAAAAAAATTAATGAGCTTTTTGCGGCTTTTTTTTCGTAAAAATCATAAGTACGATATTGAAATAGTTTTTTTCTTGTATATATGGTGAAGTGTAGTAAAAACGATAAATAAGTTCTCCAAATTTGATTAAGTTGAGCATTGTAAATTTTTATTGCAAAACAAAAATTTTGTAAGAATACCCCATGAATTCCAACTCTATGTATCAACCTCAATGCATATTTTACACAACCTTACAAAATACAAGATGTAGGTTGTAATAATTATGACTGAATTAAGTTGATACATACATAGAGTTGAAAATCGCGGTTTATTTTTACTAAGCTTTAATACAATGCTTTATTTCATCAAAATTCAAGAACATATTTTAATCGTTTTTGCCACAACTCCACCATATATACAAGAGAATAACAACAGTTTCGGGTAAGTATTCATAATTATTACAAAAAAAATGGCCACAAAAAGCTCATTAAAATTTTTTTTAATTAAATATAACATATGATAAAATGCACACTATTTAAATATAAATAATATAATAAAATTAAAGTAAGCAAAATCTAACTAAAATAACACATTTTTAATAGTGCTAGCGAGAATCCTTGTGGAATGGGAGAAATAATGTAATTTTTTTTTGAAGTAAGAAGTAATGTTAATTTAAATTATAAGATTATTTGGAGATAATAAAGTAAGAAATAATGTAAATTTAAATTTTAAGATTATTTCAAGATAATAAAGTAGAGAGTAGAGTGAAATGTAGAAAGTAATTTAGGATGGCTATATTTATAGAAAAATTTACTTTTCACATAAGGTAGTCGGAATAGTCAGAATATTTCGATTTATTTGTCGCAATTCAGTCGAACCTTCTTTAGTAATGTAGTCGTATTATTGGAAATTCCTACTATAGTAAGGTAGTCGGTAATCTAGTCAGAATATTTCGACTAAATGAGGGTAGTCAGTGGTTTTGGTCGCAAGTTTGCGTTTTTTTTAGTGTTGTTTGAATCATCTAATCTCATACTTTTATAATATTGACTTTTTATAATTTATAGATGCATATAATTCAATACAAAGATGATTAAAATAATTATTTTGCGTAAAAAATTAAATGTAGCAAATATAGTGGAACGGAGGAAGTATTTCATTAAAATTGCATTATGTGACACTTGACACAACTTGCAAAATATATTGTAATAGTGACACATGACACAAACTACTTATAATTGCAAAATATATTATAATAGTGACACATGACACAAACTGCATATGAATTAGTATATTGTATGACGATGATGATATAGCTGATCGTAGTAACTACTTACTATGGCTATTAGCCACAAAACCATTTTATTCATGAATTATACTTCCTCTGTTCTGGTATAGTTGCTACCAATGCATGGGCACTGGAATTAAGAGTATACTGTGCAATCATTGGAGCAGGTGGGTAGTTGCACTTTAGTGAATTTTTTATATTATTTGTTGGAAAAAGAAAAGGAAAAGTAGGAATAATTAAATTGTTAATTAAGATCATTTAAAAGTAGTAATGATACAGCTGGACAGCTTACACAAGTGGGCAATTAATCTGATCCATTTTACTTACCCCCAAAAATTTTACTTCCCCCCAAAAAGTTTACTTTCCCCCCAAAATATCTTTTTCCCACCAAATGCTCAACTTACCAAAGTCAATGTTCATAGGATAAAATTCAATTTTCCCCCAAATTAATTACATTACATCAGTTTAGATTCTATAAATATAGATTCAAATCACTTCATTTTTTCATCACTTTTCTTCTTAGCTATCTTTCTTCCAATCCAATTAAGTTCATAAAAATCTGGATCCAATCCAATCTTTATCATCATTTCTACAAAAACAACAAAACAATAGAAATTAAATTGTTGGGGGGTTGGGGGGCATTGGGAAAAATATTAAAGCTTCAAACAACAAAATCAGATGGAAGATTATCAAGGTGAAGGAGATGAAGTTATTAATCCAGAAATTGATGTATTTATTTCTTACTTTGAAAACCTCAACATTGATTCTGAATTTGACATTAATGAGGAGTACACAAGTGAAATTTATGGTAACATTGATGTTAGTCAAATAAATTTACAAGAAGAAACACAAACAGAACCAGACCAAATAGTAACTCAGAAGAGAGAATTGCCTATAGAGACAAGAAAATTAATTGTACAACAATTAACTTCTTTGTCTAAAGAACCAAACAAACGTTTGTCAAGGGGTACAATCAAAACAGTTGCATTGCAACATAACGCATCAAGGTGGACAGTAGGAAGGCTTTGGGAATTAGCCAAAACATCAATGCAAAATGGCATTGTAATTGATGTTAATAGTAGAAAAAGGGGAAGGGTTGGTAGAAAACCAAGAGTCTTTGACATGACTCTTCTTAATGTTGTTCCAATTGAAAAGAGAACAACAATTAGAGCAATGGCAAGTGCATTAGGGATTGGGCATTCACAGGTTTATAGAATGATGAAGTCTGGAAAAATTAGATCTCATACAAATTCAATTAAACCAAAACTTTCTCATGACCACAAAACTAGAAGAGTTAACTTTATTCTTTCCCAAATTATACCACCTACTATAACTGACCCACCGAAGTTCAGTTTGATGTACAATGTTGTACACATCGATGAAAAATGGTTCTACATGAGTAGGGAAACACAAAGGTACTATCTCTTCCCTTGGGAAGAAGAAGAACCATACAAATGTGTGCAAAATAAAAACTTCATAGGGAAAGTAATGTTTATAGCAGCAGTTGCAAGACCACATATTAGTAGTGATGGGGATGTATTGTAGGATGGGAAAATAGGTATTTTTCCCTTTACAGAAATTTATCATGCATTAAGGAGGTCAGAAAATAGACCAGCAGGTACGCCACTCCTAAGAGCGGTAACCAAAGTTACACGAGATGTAATTAGAGATAAGCTAATTAATGAAGTACTTCCAGCAATCAGAAACAAATGTCCAGCAAATGGAGTAAAAGACATTTGGATACAACAGGATAATGCAAGGCCACATATTCTCACAAATGATCCAGCATTTAAAGAAGCAGCTAACAGAGATGGATTTAACATTAGACTAGTTTGTCAACCAACATCAAGTCTAGACATGAACATTTTAGATTTAGGTTTGTTTAGTGCACTACAATCAATCCAATTCAGGTCATTCCTTAAAGACCTTCAAGATTTGTTGAATGCAGTGGATGTTGTAATACATCTTCCCCACTCAAAGGCACAGGTGCACGACCTTTTTCTACTTTAACATCAAAAGAACTAGCATCTTTCCTCCACTTATGATGAATTGGAAGCCAATGTCGATGACCTAAATAACTACCCTTATGCATTAATGCAGTGCGTTTAGTTTCCTTATGACAACATGGACAAGCATAATGACCTTTTGTAGACCATCCAGATAAATCTGCATATGCGGGAAAGTCATTGATAGTCCACAAAAGTGCTGCATGCATTTTGAAATTTTTTTGTGTGTAAGCATCATAGGTTTCAACGCCAACCTCCCATAACTCTTTCAACTCCTCAATAAGTGGTTGAAGGTACACATCTATATTCCTTCCAGGACTTGTTGGGCCAGGTATAAGTAAAGACAACATAAATGAATGAGACTTCATGCACAACCAAGGAGGCAAATTATAAGGGATAAGTACCACTGGCCAAATGCTATGTGGGGAATTATTGAAAGGTTGAAAACCGTCACAAGCTAAACCAAGTCTAACATTTCTTAACTCTCTAGCAAATTCACTGAACTCCTGGTCAAATGATTTCCATGCAAGAGAATCAGAAGGATGCCTCATTATGCCATCCTCTAAACCTACATCACCATCCTTCTGAATTGTGTTATCACTGACCTCCACATCCTCCTCTACAATGATATCACAATCCTTTCCCATTAACGTTTCATCATTATCTCTTTCTTTGTGCCACCGCATGTCTTTTGCAGTCTTTCTTGACATGTACAACCTTTGGAGTCTAGGTTTTAGTGGAAAATATCTCAACACCTTTCTAGGCACCTTTACCCCCTTAGAAGAACTTTCCTTCTCTACTTTCCACCTTGATAAATCACAAGTTGGACACTTATTTACATTTTCATATTCTTTCCAATAAAGAATACAATCATTTTTACAAGCATCGATCTTACAATAATCAAGGCCTAAGTCCTTAATGAGCTTCTTTGCTTCATAATAAGAAGTAGGAAGGTTAGCTCCATAACCTTGGCGTTCTAACTTTAATAGACTATCAAAAGAGTTATCACACCAGTTATTTAAGACCTTCAAATGCAACAATTTTACTATATATGAGAGCTTAGACATTGTTGTGTTATTCATTGTTAATGGGACTTTGTACTCTTCTAAGAGATGGTAAAATTTTTTTGCGTTTGCATTAGGTTCCTCTAGCTCCTTAAAAGTATTCGAAACTTGGTCATCCACCCTTAAATTCATACCACCTACACCACAAGCATCTTCTAACATTGTGAAATCACTACCATTATCTTCAAGCTCATTAACATTGTCCTCATTCATTGAATCATTCGATTTTTCTCCGTGGAATTCCCAAAATGTATACCTCTCATACATTCCCCTCTTAAGCAAATCTAATCTCACTTCACTTTTTTTTTTTATAATATATATTGCGACAACCATTACATGGGCACCTAATGACACCACTCTCTTTATCCTCTTTGATTACATTAGAAAAGGCAAAATCCAAAAAATGGTCAACACCAGTTATATACTCAAAGGATGAACGATTCTTAATTTGTACCCATGCCTTATCCAAAGTCATTTCCTACTTTAAAGAAACATAATTAGCAAATAAGGGTCAATTGAATTAGAGGAAGCTCAGATGAAACAACAACAAGAATATGAAGAAAGCCAATTGAATCAAATTCTTGTTATGATACACTATAATAAGAGGAAGCTCAGATGAAACAACAAATATTTATAAAGCACAACAACAACAACAACAACAAATGTATTTCACATAATTAGCAAATTCTTGTTTGAAGAACAATTTAACAATTAACGAAAACAAGAACATTTTAAATTTTGAAACAAACACTAGAACAATTTATCAACTTGAATAACAATTTAACAACCATGTGCCAAGGCATTTTAAATTCAAAGACTACCATTTATTTATTAAGAACAAAGACTACCATTTTTCAATGTATATCATCATCCTAGAACAAGAACAAAGACTACCATTAAGAACAAAAACAAGACACCCACATCTCAATATATATCATCATAAAGACTACCATTTAGTTATTAAGAACAAAGACTATCATTTTTCAATGTATATCATCATCATAGAACAAGAATAAAGACTACCATTAAGAACAAAAACAAGAACAAGACACCCACATCTCAATATATATCATCATAAAGATTATCATTTATTTATTAAGAACAAAGACTACCATTTTTCAATGTATATCATCATCATAAAACATGAACATAGACTACCGTTAAGAACAAAAACAAGAACAAGAACAAGACACCTACATCTCAATGTATATCATCATAAAGACTACAAGCAAATATTAAATTATTCAAGATAAACAAACACATTTACATTAAAAAACACATTAACATTAACAAATATTCAATTATTCAAAGAAAATTAAAAAAAATGAAGAAATAACATTCTAACAAAATTCAAGATTCAGACTAAGAATAAAGAGAACTATCAAGATTAAGAATTTAAGATTAATATTAAGATTAAAGATTAGAACATAAAGATTAAGAGTAAGAAATACCTTAAAAAATTAAAATTCTGATTTTTTGGGGTGTTTTTAGAGAATTAGAATTAGAATTCTGATTAAGAGTAACAAACAAGCCACACAATGATTCACGAGTTCTTCAAAATCATACAACAGAAAGAGCATAGAAATTGAGCAAAAGGATACCAACCCAAATCAAATAACAATCAATAACTGTTTTTAAAAATAAACTCTACAATTCAACCAAAATAGACCCAAATTAAAAAACTCAAAATAGGTGAAACTTAAATGCTTAGCAACACAGATTAAAATCAACAATACACATCTCAATCAAACACCTAAGAAAATGAACCTCAGTTTAAAAGCACTAATTGGTGAAAAAAGCATTAAATTTCTGCAAATGCAAAACAACCCAATTATGCAATATCAAATAAAACAGAAACCCATAAGAAAAAAACACAAAAATAGAAAGACCCAAATCGAATTGCCTTCAAATCATCAAATCAGCTAGGTATGCAAATGCTCATTATACAAATACTCCTACTTCTCTAAAGCTTATCAACTCATCAGTTGACGAGAATCTATTCACCTTCAATTTCACCAGTTTGATTCTATTCCTAAATCAAATCTCTGTCATTGGGTTGGCACACCTCAATTTCACCAGTTTCCATGCCTAACATGCCATTAATGGCATCCAATCCATCATCCAATCTAACCAAATACCATCATCTGTATCACCAAGTCTCATCATCCAATCTAACCAAATACCGGGTAAAAATTCAAAGAAATATATGTTGAAACTAAGAATAAAATTAACAAGAACAAATTCAGAAATTAACAAGAACAAATTCATTCTCAAACTAAGAATTGTTGAAACTCTTTGAATTTCTATTTCTTTCAAAAAAAAATTCAAAGAAAAAAAAACAAAACGAACAAGACATCCACAATACCTGAGGAAATGGACTCCGGCGTAGCAGGTGGGTTTTCGTGGGTAAAAATGAAGGACAGAGGTGAGTAGCCGGCCAAGACCTGCGATATCAGATAGCAAGGTGGGTTTTCGTGGGTAAAGTATTGTACTGCGGGTTTTGAGGAAATGGTGTGGTTTCGAATAGGGTTTGGGAAAATGGCTTACAATTGGTTTTATATATTTTAATTTTTTTTGGCAACGACTATTTAGCAACAATAATATATTTCGCAACAATTATTATTTTTTGCAACGAAAAATAATTTGTCGTTGCTAAAACTTGTTGCTAAAAATGACTTTTCTTGTAGTGACTTTTGAACCAAAACTTTTGAACTATACATGGATACAATATCAACTATGCATGCTAGAAGTGTTGAAAGATAGAGGTGGTAACAATTACAAGAATCCACACATTGGAAAAGCAAGATTAGACAGGTTGGGCATGTTGCCTAAACAAAATCAGTTAATTTGCCCATACATTGGTAGCAACTATACAAGAACAGAGGAGGTACAACATGCAGATTCATAATAAACGAAAGATCAAAAAAATGAAAGATCAAACTAAAATCTAAGTAATGTAAAAACGAAAGAACAAAAAAATCCAACTAAGATCAATTAATAAAAACAGATCAAGTAATAACAACGAAAGAATGAGTATTAAAAATCAACTTCATAATAGATCAAGTAATAAAAACAAATCCAAATAAACATGCAACCAAACATCAAACTTAAATCAGACTAAGTATTAAAAAAACGAAATGAAAACGAAAGATCAAAGATCCAAACCAACATGCAACATTAAAACGAAATTAAAGATCAAAAAAAACCCAGATCAATATCAAAACAGATCGAAAGTACTAACTAAAATCAAAGATTTTAAAAAACAAGATCAAAAAAATTAAATAATAAAAACAGAATAAAAAATGTTGGATAACAATAGATAATCAAACATCAAACTGAAATCAGACTAAGTATTTAAAAAAAACGAAATAAAAACGAAATATCAAAGATCCAAACTAACATGCAACATTAAAACGAAATTAAAGATCAAAAATAACCCAGATCAATATAAAAAAACGAAAGAACTAACTAAAATCAAAGATTTTAAAAAACAAAAGATCAAAAAAATAAAATAATAAAAACAGAACAAAAAAATGTTGGATGACAATAGATAATCAAACATTAAACTTAAATCAGACTATGTATTAAAAAAAACGAAATAAAAACGAAAGATCAAAGGTCCAAACTAACATGCAACATTAAAATGAAATTAAAGATAAAAAAAACCCAGATCAATATAAAAAAAAACGAAAGAACTAACTAAAATCAAAGATTTAAAAAGCAAAAGATCAAAAAAATTAAATAATAAAAACAGAACAAAAAAATGTTGGATAACAATAGATAATCAAACATCAAACTTAAATCAGACTAAGTATTAAGAAAAACGAAATTAAAACGAAAGATCAAAGATCCAAACTAACATGCAACAAAAAAACGAAATTAAAGATCAAAAAAAACCATACTAGAAGTATAAAACCAGAGGAAATAGATCAAAGCAGAGTATATAAAACCATACCAGAAGTATAAAACCCAAATCAATGATTTTTCGAAAAATATAAAAGCCGTATAAAACCCAGATCAATAATAAAGATCAAACCCAGAGAAGGAAATCATATCGCCATTAGAGAAGGAAATCATAAAGATCAAACCCAGAGAAGGAAATCATAAAGATCAAACCCAAAGAAGGAAATCAGATCAATATCATAGAGAACTCTAGAAAATTTGAGAGAGAAAATGAAAGAGAGAGAAATACCCGTTAGGGTTAGGGTTATGAGGGATGGGTGGGTTTTTATAATAACAATCAACGGCCAAGATTAAAGATCATAATGAATCTGACGGTTGTGATAGGTATTTATGTATGGGAAGGTGGGTTTTAATGGGGTATTTATTGGGTATTGAAAATGACGGTTGGGATGGGTAATTGAGAGAGTTGGGTAGGTAAAATTAGGTGAATTATTTAATGAGAGATTAATGGTAGGATAAAAATTAAATAATGGTAGATATAAAAAGTTAATGAGATATAGAGTAGGATAAAAGTAGGAGTATGTATAACTTTAAATGATTGGTTTGTTACTAAATAAGGAAATGTAGCAAGTAATAAGAAATTTCCCAAAATGGAATATGTAGCAAGTATTATGGAAAGGAGGAAGTATGATCTTTTTCTGTCGCATTCTCTTGGTGTACAATTACGGATTAATTTTACAGTAGCAAATTTATTTGGTTCTCTTTTTACCAATATCTATCTCTTTTATATTTGGATTTTAATTATGTATTTTGTTTACTTTATGTCAAAACTGAACTATGACTTGGGTAAGTGTTTTAGTTTGTACTTTGTATTTGAATTTCATAGACTCCAATTAATGTTTGTAATAAAATTTAGGAAAAATTACCTAGAATAATCCCAACTATCCTCGATTTTCCTACAATAATCCCAACTATCAATTAACCATGAATAATCCCATCTATTGTATCGGTTTTCCCGGAGTGATGTTGGATGACTTGTAACCGGCTCCTTATATTTAATTTAATTTCCTTTTTTTTTCTTCTTTTTTTTTTTGTTTTCTTTTTTTAAAATGTTTTAAAAATTTTCCAACTTTGCCATTCATTTTCCTAACTTTGTCCTTTTCATTTTCAATTTGGGTCCTTTTCATTCAAACTTCCAGTAACTTTGTCCATTTCATTTCCAATTTGGGTCCTTCAACAAAGTATCCATCGCAGGTTCAATTCTTCAACAATTGGGATCCTTTCTTCAACAAAGTTGGTCTTATCACATGTTCACTGATTTGTCCAGTAACTGATTTGCAATTTAAATCCTACATTATATATACAATTAAAATTAGCTAAACTAAATTAGGTTCACCACAATAAATCAAAATTAGCAAAATTAAACCACAACTTACGGGCCAAAGACCACAACCATAAAATCGATGCCCAACTCTAGAACCTTTTCTCGCCGTTTGCAATTTTGCTAGAACACCATGTTCACATTTAGGGCTTTCCCTTGCAATTGACCTTCTTGATGTTGAAGATTGAGATGTTGTTATGCTCTTCATGTTCACAATAAATCAAAATAATAAGAGAAGATTACAACTTTTTTTTGGAAATCAATGGAGCTTGGTATGTGTTTTAATGGAGGAGAGAAGTATTGGATGGAGATGAAGATGTTGGGTTATAAGGAGATGAAGATGCTGGGTTCTATTATGATAGCAACCGGTTGAATAGGTGAAAAATGATTTAACAACACTCCGGGAAAATCGATACAATAGATGGGATTATTCATGGTGAATTGATAGTTGGGATTGTTGTAGGAAAATCGAGGATAGTTGGGATTATTCTGGGTAATTTTTCCTAAAATTTAAGGTATATGAATAATGTCAAATTAGTACTCCCACTGATTGTTTTAAGTTGTCCTTTTTTTGGCACACTATCCAATTCACTAACCCAATTCTACATATTAGGGGTGTTCAAAAATACCCGCTTTGGAAAACCCGACCCGGAAATACCCGATATCCTGTTTGAAAACCGGGTAATTTACCCGATTTAGCAAAATCGGGTATTTCGGGTCGGGTACCCGATTTATAAACCGGGTATTCGGGTTGGAACCGGGTATCCGGTTTATTAAAAAAAAATTTTAAAAACATGCGTGTGTGTAGTACTACTGTCAAGACAAGACAACTGTGCGCTAGTAGTAGTAGTAGGAGTAGGCAGCCTTCAGCCCTTCACTCACAAATAATACAAAATCTTATTTTTAAGAAACCCATCTTTCACTTCACTGAAGAGTGAAGAATCTCCACTAGGCAGCCTTCGACCTTCGTCATTCTTCACCATTCATTAGACATTTTCGTCATTCTTCATCATTCATCAATTATCTTCTTCGTCAACTTCATCTTCTTCATTGGTAACTTTAAAAAGTCTTGTTCTTAATTTAAGTTGTTTTTAACTTTATTTTGAATCAAATTATGATATTTTGTTTGTTTAATTTTTTTCAAACACTTTAAGTTGAGTATCAACATCGATTCTAACCCTCCACCACCTGGATTTTCAGACACTCTAAACTTTAGCATCGTGAGTTGCATTATATAACTAATAATTAAGTTAAGTATTTCTAGGGATATTTTATTTGAATATATATAAAAAAAGTTAAAAGGAATAAAAAATATGATTTTAGCAAATAAATAAGACCGGGTACCCATTTTCTGACCCGGTTTAAATAGGGTCGGGACCGGGTTGCAATTTTAGGTACCCGAAAAAGCGGGTACGCGGATTTTCGGATCCGGGTCGACCCGGTACCCGGTTTTGAACACCCCTACTACATATATCTAACTGTCCATAATTAAAAATTATAAAAATTGATTTTTATAAATTTTACATTAAGACAAATTAAATAAGATATCTCTTGACTATATTTTGACATCTAGATTAAAAATAAAATACAATTTAAGAGTAATCGATGAATAATGTCAAAAAACTAAATGAGACAACTTAAAACAATTGGAGGGAGTATTAAAAATTTATAAAATACGCTAATAAGTCCCTTACAAAAATACGAAAAAAGTCACTTACCAAAAGGCTCAATTTGACAAGTCAAGAAACTCTTTTTAAATCCATGAAGAACCCTAGACCCATTTGATTCGGAGGGTCCGGGTCTGAAAATTTTGGACCCGTTGGATTCGAATCCGGGTTTGAATCCACTATACATAAATTGCTCCGGATCCAAATGTAAATGGACTCGCTCCAGACCCGCCCCATGATCATTCCTAATCAGAAGCTATTGGTGTATTTTTATTCGATCGATACTTATATATGTGACCTCATAGGATGACACGATTTTTATAGTAGTAGTATATAATCTTATTAGATATGGTCATTAGTTAGTTTCTAGCAAAACTCTGACCAAATAAATTATCAAATATATTTTATCTTTATAATTCGTCCGGCACTTAATTAGAACATGACACTTACGATTAATAGTTTTATAATTTCACGTTTAACTTTTATAATTCCTCTTAACAGGTAACAATGAAGTCAAATTGTTTGTTTAACCAAAAAATGTATATAGTGCATTAAAGCGTTTTTTTTTTTTTTTTGAAATGTAGTGTATTAAAGCTTAAGCTACTTAAATATAATCTTAAATCTTGAAAATTAAAAATACAAGAAGCTTAAACACAGCAAATGATGGTATAATTAAAAAGCAAAATGTGCTAGAATAATAAATATTCTCAAAGAATATTTTGCATATATTGTTTATTTAGTGTATCTTTATATGTACAGTATCTCACCTTCACTCGGCCTGATATTTCATATGCAGTTCAACAGATTTGTCTCTTTATGCATGATCCTCGGGTTGAACATATGGCTGCTCTTCATCGCATTCTTCGTTACATCAAGGGTACACTTTCTCATGGTTTGCAATTATATAAATCCTCTATCTCTTCTCTTCTTTCTTATACTGATGCTGATTGGGGTGGTTGTCTTAATACTCGCCGCTCTACTTCTGGTTATTGTGTTTTCTTGGGTGATAATCTTGTGTCTTGGTCTGCTAAGCGTCAACCTACCGTTTCTAAATCCAGTGCCGAAGCGGAATATCGTGGTGTTGCTAATGTGGTTTCTGAAACATGCTGGATTCGTAATTTGCTTCTTGAACTTCGCTGTGCTATTACTACTGCTACTCTTGTCTATTGTGATAATGTTAGTGCTGTTTATTTATTGGGTAACCCAGTTCATCATCAGCGCACTAAACATATTGAGATGGACATTCATTTTGTTCGTGAGCAAGTCAAACGGGGTGATATTCGTGTTCTTCATGTTCCCTCACGTTTTCAGATAGCTGATATTTTTACCAAAGGTCTTCCGCAAATTCTTTTTGAAGATTTTCGATCCAGTCTCAGCGTTCGTCAACCTCCCGATTCGACTGCAGGGGTGTGCTAGAATAATAAATATTCTCAAAGAATATTTTGCATATATTGTTTATTTAGTGTATCTTTATATGTTAGAAATTAATATTAGGAATATATTCTAATCATTTAGTTTCCTAAAAACCATAGATTAATCTTGTATATATTCTTATGATGATAATGAGAAGGCATCCAATCATTCTCCCAAATCAATTCTTATAAAATGAAGTAAAAAAACAGAATTGCAAGTAGTTGATTATGGTGGTGTTTGAAGAAAAAGAAAAGTAAATGCTTTTTAATTCCTGAACACAGTGTGTTGGCAGATAAAATCATTATTCAAGTGGGAAAGAATTAAAGATGAGATTATTTAATTAGGTGGGTGTACAGTTATGAGTTATGAGTTATGACTTTCATTTGGCTTTGAAGTCACATTTCCCTCTCTATTCTTTATTTGTTGCCTGTTGGTATCACACTTCAAAGTTTAAACAAAACCCAAAAATAAAAATGGATTAATTTTGGAACAATCATTATCTCTGCTAAACACTGTCCCTTTACTTCATGAAACCCATAAATATTAATACTTTTACAACTTTCTGTGTTCTTCAATTTAGGAGTACACTTATTCACTTTTAATTTGCACCCACCCACCACCTTCTTTTATTTACATTTATTATTGAAAATGTGATATACTCGATCAACATCTCAAAAAAAACAAGGATACAACAAAATGGGTATTTTTTGTGGGAGGAAAAACAGATCTTCTTTTCATTTTCCCGTCTATATGTTTGTAATATTATTATTATTATTATTAATTCTGTTTTTGGGAAATTTGAAAGTGGTTTTGGGATTAAATTACACGAGATATAGACAAGTTAGCAAATTAAGACTTGAAAGGATTCAGAAGCATATTGACAACATTAATAAGCCTGCTGTCTTTACCATCCAGGTTTGTATCTATTCCTTATTTCCTTTCGGTTTTATTTTAATAACACTAATTTTTGAATTTAATAAAATTATTAAAATTTGAGAATCTTCTGTTTTGTTTGTTTGTGTTTCTAATTTGTACAATTATGAGCTTTCAGAGCCCTGATGGAGATATGATAGATTGTGTTCACAGAAAGAAACAACCAGCTTTTGATCATCCGCTATTGAAGAATCACAAGATTCAGGTTTGTAAATATGAACCCCAAAAAGGGATCACTTTTTACAACTGCCTTATTTTCAGCTCATAATTTAATTTGTTCTCCTATTCTATCGCCTTAATTAATTTGGGTACTTCAAATACAACTATATTCTTATGTCACTTTATTAAGTTAGAGTACACTTATTTCAATAATACTCTATCGATTTTTTTTTATTGTTGACTTTGGGTTGGGCATGCATATTAAGAAAGTGATAGTTGGAGTATTTTAAATGAATATAATAATAGTAAATGTCGTAGTTGATGTATTTAAGTAATTATAATAATTATAAAGGTAGTAGTTGGGGTATTTAAAATAATATAGGTAGGGTATTATGGTCAATACTGAACAAAGGGTATATATGTAAAAAAAAATTTGCCAAAAATTAAAAGTGGACAATTTGGGTGAACTAACCAAATAAGAAGAGTGAACATTAAAAAAGAAACGAAGGGAGTATTAGTTTTTACAATTAAATTAAGAAAAGTATTACAATGTATCGTTGTATTTGAATAAATTCTTTTTATTTTAAAAAAATGTACTTTCTAAAACATTGATCGTTCCAACAAGAATAACTTATGGAAGTATTAGCATTGTACATAAATAGAAGCGTGTATGACTATTAATAATATGGATTTAAGTACAAAACTATAATTAAAAAATTGTACATACCTATGATTTATGAAAGCTATGATTTAATGACTATTAATATTAACAATAGAATAAGTAAAATTATTATTGTTAATGAATTTTGAATGTGACAGAAAGAGCAACCAGAGAGGCCAAAACTAAAAATGGTTAAAATAGACGAAGCAAAAGAAGGAAATATTGAGAAAAAGGGTAAAGAAATAGAATGGCAAATGTGGCATTTGAATGGAACAAGATGTCCGAAGGGTACTATTCCAGTGCGGCGAAGTACAGTGCATGATGTGCTGAGGGCTAAATCTTTGTATGATTTTGGAAAGAAACGCCCCAAATCACTTCCTTTAGCCACAACTATTGATGCTCCTGATGTTGTCACTGGCAATGGCCATGAGGTATTTTCCTAATTTATTCTATTATTTCATTTTCTTACCCATTTTTTATTTAATTATATTAATCAAGTTATTAATATGATATCCGTAAATAATGAGATTTTGGGACTCGTATACTCATATTCAATATCGATATGTATTTGATTTTTAACTTCATTTTTTTGTAAATAAAAATCAAAATTGAACAAATTAAAGTGTATAAGTCATTTTTCTACGTACTTGAAACAAAATAGACTTCGAAGCAAAAATAATTATGACTATGTATTCGTGTACATGGCCTGAAATTTGTGTAAAATGATCTGTAATTTGATTCTTTGAGATCTCAATTTAAAAATCAAATAGTAAATTAGGTACACTATATATCCATGAGTAATCCTTTCCCTCTGGCCTAGATGAATTATGGAGTATACTCCCTCCGTCCCATATAATTTGAAACAAAAAAAAATGCTGTTTTTTAAATAAAAACTAGATAATGGTAATAAATAAAGAGAAAATGAATTATGTGGTTGAAATTAAAAGAAAGTTAAAATGTATGAATGAGATAATAAATACTGCAAATTAAATGAAATGAAGGGAGTCCAAAATTTGTGATATGTTATATTTTATTCTTAGTGGTGTCATGATGTATATATGTGATCCTTGGTTTAATCATGATGTGAAAGTAGTGCTTAAGAGATTATGAAGTTAATTTTTAAAAATGTTTTATGATCATGACATGATGATGATGATTGAGGAATAGGATGAACCAAAAATCTCACAATTGCTATTTGCTATAGGAGTATTCGCTTACTCCTTATTGGTATCCGTCTGAACATATATTTATCTTTCGGGGGACTCTTTTTGGTCGCGATCTCCTTTATGTGTATGAGTTGCTGCTGTCTTTCACTTTCAAAACTCTGTCCATAGTTTTCTATGAGCGGGATACACTGGGTATTAGGATGATGATATGACGAATTACTCCTCTATCTCAAATTTGCATCAAAGAGAAATAAGCTAATTTTTAAGAAAGTGATAATAAATAAAAAGAGTGGGTGAATTATGTAGATAATATAAAATTAAAAGAAATTTAAAATGCATATATGGATGAGATTAAATAAAAATGATGTGTCATTGTCCAAAAAGAAAAAAAGAATGCAAATTAAATAAAACAGACGAAAATAAAAAATATTGCAAATTCAATAGAAGGGAGGAAATATATCTCAAATGCGCATCATTGTAGTTTTGTCACTAAGAAGTTGCATCTATTTTTTGAGTTGTAATCATGCGATCATAATTCTATAAAATCCAATAAAGTTTGATTTCTTGATAAATAATGTTTTGGAATGACACATGACGTAGAGTATAATAATAGTAAGTTTCTAAAGAAGCACTCTATGTGACTAACAATAAGATAAGTGGTTAGTTACAAAAGTTAGTTAACAAAAAAGGAATAGTATGTAACAAGTTTTGACTTACAAGTTAGTTGTGTGTTGTTCTATCGTCAAGAAAAAGGCAACACTTGCAATTCTCCACCAATTAGTAATAGTAATTACCAAGTTCAAACAAGAAGGGAAAAAATAAGTTACGGGTCCTATTTAAGAATAATATAATATAAATTTATTATTTTAACTATATAAATATGCTGAAAGAATAAGAGCGCTAAATAAACAAAAAAGTCAAACTCTTACCTGAAAAGTTGTAGTTACTCGAATTGTTATTTTCAAATTCATTACACTATTAATTATTTTATAAAAATTTATTGTAATATTATCTTTCGAATTTTAAACCTATCAATTCTCCTAAAAACTTTCATATGGAAAAAAACATAAAAAATAAAAAATATAAATATTTAAAGATTTTTCCATCAACAATGCTAAAATCTTGATTCCACCACTAAAATAAAATATCAATAACCAAAATAACAAATTAAAAATATGTACGAAAGTAAACATATCAATAAAATTAAGACAAATGAAGTCTTGATATATATCTTGGACTTTTCTCACCTCTTGAACTTGCTTATTACCATACTTGATTTCTATCTTTATATTTCTGGTGGGCTCGAAGTTTAAAAGGGTTGTTTTTTTTAATAATTTTATATAAGGATATATAAGGCCATAAATACCACGAGGTAAAATAATTATGGGCTTGTTTGGTTACCCACTATTACCCTTGAAATTTTAAGTTCCTAGGAAATGGTATTATTCTAATTTGTTTGGTTGCCAAAAAATCTAAAATTCCTAGGAATTATAAAATCCAAGGGAAGTTAATTCCTATGAGACATAGGAATTAGATTACCATATACCCCCCTTGGTCATTAACAATTCCAATGAATTACTTCCAAGGAAATGAAAATACCTATTGTCAAACAAACAATATTAAATAATTCGTAAGAAATTGACAAAGAAAGTAAATTCCAATGAATTACAACTTTCCATAGGAATTTAATTTCTACGTCAACCAAACGACTCCTAAATTTAGTGGTATTATAATTGAGATAATTAAATTCCTTTTTTAAATTGTGAAAATAATAAATTATTCTATAATTCTAATATAAGAAGTTTAGAATAGCCTCAAACATATTGGGTATACTCGATTCTAGAAAGTATAAAAATGTGCATATAATTGTATAATAATATAAAAGTGTTTTTTTTTCAATGGCAATAATCCTTAACCACTTGATAGTAATCCATCATTCTATTTCCTCAAAGAATGTAATAGAAAAACTGAAAAAGCTGCCGATTCTAACTTTTGTATGAAGCCAAGATTAAGAGGATTTAAGGAAGGTACTTTAATTTGTTGGTTCTATCTAACCTGAATTCGTTTTGTTATACATATTTTTTAGATGGACCCAATAATTGAATGCTATTTATTTGTGACATGAAACTTAAATGCATTGTTTTTTCATGCTCCTTCTATTTAATATATCAAATAGAAAAAAATATTGAATAATTCAATCTTTTTATGATTTTTTTATAATGATCTCAAATATTGACGATTAACCATAAATAATTCCAATTTTAAAGAATATTTGCCTAGAGTTAATCTGGGTAACCAATAACCTGTTATATTAGGTAATTCACTAAAATAGTAAACAAAAAGTTAACGTAAAATTAGAGAAATTTTTTAAAAATTCAAATAAAAATTTCTAAATCTAAAAACAAATCAAAATTTTTTCCTAATTTTTTATCATTTTTTTTGACATGTTATTTTAATTTATCATTTTTCTTTGAAAAAACATAAAACTTACTATAGCAATTAATCAGGTTAGTGAGTTTACTCTAGAAAAATACCCTTCAAAGTTGGTATTATTTATGGTTAATCAATAAGTGAAATTATGGTTGGAAAATCATGAAAATATTATTCTAGGTAATATTTTAGAAGTAAATTTATGGTTTAATTTTTAAATGATTTTTCTAATAGGGTTGAAAAAAAATAAAATACCCACTTTGCGGTTTATAATTAACTTATTTCTCAAATTAGTGTTCATTTAGAAAAACAATTAAGCAAAACTATTAAATTGTGGTTTGGTAGTTTCAAACATGTTAACTATGGGGTTTGCAGTTTATTAGTTTATTAGTTTCAAAAACAATATAGTCAAAGCTAAGAGATCTCTAAATTATATTGTAATCGTAACAGTTTATTAGTTTTAATAATTATGGGGTTTGCATATAATTGTCGTATGCAGTAACAATGTTCAAAATTTATATATATTTGAACTAATTAAGCTTGTCATTAGATGCATAATTTTAAGGTTAATGTTATATATCAGGTCACAACCAAAATATTTGTTTTGTAAACCAAACTTGTACCGTTTGTAATTAGCTTGTCATTATGGTGATTCTATTTTTGAGTTGATTTTTAATAATTGTTTAATAATTACTTTATCTATCTTTGCAAAAGTACTGATTTTTAATTGAGTTTTGTAAACCACTTTCTTGAGATGAATTATTTTAAGGTTATTTATCGTATTAATTCTTGCTTGTGTTTTTTGCATGAACCTTAAAATTCAAGTTTGAAAGTTTCAAACCACACTTAATTTTGTTTTCCAAATGAATAATAGTTTAACAAGTTAAAAATAAATATTAATTATTTTAAATTTTGATTTTAGATTCTCTCTAAAAAAAATAATTATTTTAATGTAAATGTAGCATGCAATAGCATATACATCGAGTTGGGGTGAAATATATGGAGCGAAGGCAACAATAAACGTGTGGGATCCTTCCATCGAGAAAATCAACGAGTTTAGCCTTTCTCAGATTTGGGTTCTCTCGGGCGATTTTGACGGCACTGATCTTAACAGTATCGAAGCTGGTTGGCAGGTACTCTTTTCTACTATATGTCTATATTATTTGCGATTTTGGATTTTCTAGGTGCTAATCAATATTTTTCTGAAATTTACGCCGTAACTCGAGGTTTACCCAATTAAATTTTCGTATTACTAAAGAAATGTTAGGAAACAGTCTATTGGTAAGGAAGCCTTGTTTATGAGTTTCAAGATATCGAAAATAATTTAGATTAAGTAGAGTATAGAGGAAAACTAATACGAACTGAGCTAACTTAATATTGGACACAAGTCACATATTACTCTCTCTATTTATTTTCGTTCATTTCGTTCACTTTTGTAACAGTTTTTAAAGTAAAATCATAGTCTTGTTATCTCTTAATATGCATCGTAAAAGATTATAAAAAAATATATAATCAAAATGTATACATTAAGGCGAATCTAGCAAGATCTCACATGAATATATTTTATCATCAACATGTCTTAAAAATCCTTATTAAATTTGTCGTTTCCAAAATAAAATATTGTAAACGGGAATAATATGAGGAAACTGAAGGAGTACTCTAATGACTCTAGTATTTCCAACATTTTTTAATTTTAAGATAACTATAGTGAATCTTCTTTGGATTTATGAGTGAACTACTTCTTCTCCTTTATGAATTATGAAAGCGTATTTTCTAAATGACCTAAGGAATTGATTATTCTAACTTTTACTAGTCAGGTCAGTCCGGAGCTCTATGGTGATAGCAGGCCAAGACTTTTTACTTACTGGACGGTAAGGGATCATTTAATTTCTTACTTCTTTGTATTATTCTTTTTTTTATTGTACACCTGTACTCTACCCAATTCAATGGCCTGCATTTATATTCGGAATGATAATTGTTTTATTAGTTCTTAATTCAAAATAAAAGTGATAAATTTCTAAATGGTCAGAAGATTATCACATGTCAAACTGATAAACTCATTTAAGTTTGTTTATTTATTGAATTTGAAACACTATAAAAATCACCATCTTTTTCAATTAATGTCCACAATAATTTCCATATTAATTTTTTTTAATCACAATATGGTTGATTCCTTTTGACCATTGCTAATTATTTTTTTTTACTTTGAACTGTTTATCAACCATTGTTGTATCACACAATTTATATACTCTAATCATTAAAGTATGAGTAAAAATATAATTAAATAGATTTTATTTTATTATTTTGATTGTATACTTTGATAAAAACAACTCATTATAATTTTAACTAATCGTTGTAGAATTTTTTTTGCGTTTGATTTGTAATTAAGAACAATTATCAGTCCTATATCGTTGATTTTGATATCTAATAAGGGGATTAACAAGATTGACATATAAGCGGCTAACACAAATATGTTGTGCTACAATAGTGTTAAAGTTTTATCGATAAAAGATTAAAAAGAATTATATAAATTAATTAGTTTTAAGTTGATTCACAACCAAAGTTAAGTATGAGAAACATTTTAATTGAGAAATGATGGATCCAATATGAATAGCAATAGTAAATGCATTTAATAAGACAAATAATAAGAATTTAGTAGTACAATTGGGTACTAATGAGTAATGACATGGAGTGGTACGAAAGTGACACACCCATGTGCCTTTTTATTTGTATTATGAAGAATTAAGTTAGCAGCAATTCACCAGTTTCATCACACCAATTCCTAAAAAAAATTGGACCACAAATATTGACTACATGTAAGTGAGTGGATCTTATAGGCTTTAATTACACTTGTAAATGTATCTTATATTTTTATTACTTTTAGCCGGTGTTAATTATCCTTTATTGAAGTGACTTGTAATTATATATTAGTTGGAGCCTAGATGGATTGGAAATCACTCCTATAATCCATAAAGGTGACTCTAATCAATGTTTTGGAATAATGATCATTTGAAAATTTAGAATTAACACAAATTGATTGTTTGACAAATAAAAAAATTTTAAATTTGAATATGTATCAAATTGTACCATTGTTTTTAAAATAGTTAAAGTTGAAAAAATTTGAGAATGACCATAGAAACCTTGTCATTCTAAAATTTTTCATTTATAATTTTATAATTTTAATCCATAATTTAAAACGAAATACTTGTTCCTAAACACTCAATAAAGCAATTAAAAACTATTGTTTTGGAAAGGAATGAACTTACCTAAAATTTTAGAATGATAATTGAATTTCACACGAGAGCCTTTTGATTATAATATCCTCATATTTAGTACTTATAATTCCATTGTGAAAGTGAATCGAGTTTTCATATAATTTTAACATTTTTTTCAATAAGAAATCAAGCAATGAAAAACTAGTTAACTTTTTCTAATATTTAATAGTGTTACTCATTGTTCATTCATTGATTATTATTCGAGACGGTCTCACTACAAAACATGCTCAATTATTAGAATATTATGAAATAGTAATGTATGAATTTGTAATTGTTGTATGACATGACGCAGAGCGACTCCTATCAAGCAACTGGATGTTATAATCTTCTATGTGCTGGTTTTGTGCAAATGAATAGCAGAATTGCCATTGGAGCTGCAATTTCTCCTGTTTCTTCATTTTCTAGCAACCAATACGATATCACCCTTCTCATTTGGAAGGTTTGATTCTTTTTAAATACACTACAACATAATTTACTTTTTTTGGGATATATTTAACGACATTTAATTTAAATGTCGCTATTTTAAATTTCTAATAGTATAAATAGAGGATTTAGTGACATTTATTATACCTTTAGCAGCATAATAAGAAATCAATTTTTGCGATATAAGATCTTGTGAAATTCATAAATGCCACTATAGACTATAGTGTATATTTTAAACAAATGAAATGAGATTCATAATTGGTCAAAATGGAAGTGTTTATTCTGTATTATTATTGCAGGATCCAAAACTTGGAAATTGGTGGATGAGCTTTGGGGATGGAACCCTGGTAGGATATTGGCCAGCAGAATTATTCACACACCTTACAAATCATGCAACTATGGTTGAATGGGGTGGTGAGGTAGTAAATACTCGGCCCAATGGGCTTCATACTTCAACACAAATGGGCTCCGGTTATTTTGCTGAAGATGGGTTTGGTAAAGCCAGTTACTTCAGAAATTTAGAGATTGTGGACTCAGATAACAGCCTTAGTTCAGCCCAACACATTCAAACCCTTGCTGAGAATCTTAATTGTTATGACATCAAAAGCTCTTATGATAATGATTGGGGCCAACATTTCTATTTTGGCGGCCCGGGGAGAAACCCAAAATGCCAATAACTTTCATCTCTTTTAATTAGATACTAACTAATTCTTTTATTTTGCTTTTATAAGGTATATATATTTTCCAAGACAATTCTGACTATATTTTGGGTTTTTAGTTGCCTATATATAGTGTAATTTTTTCTTTGGTCAATCTAAAAAGATGGCTATGAAATGCATTTCTGAAATAAAGAAATTTCTTCTCGGAAAATGAAAGGCTAGCTAGACAATAGGCTATATTTATTTAAATCTTACATTATATATTGATCTTCTTATTATATTATAGTTCTTCAATAAGATTAACACTAGTAAAGTAGCAAACAATATTACAAAACTGGCATCTAATTAGAATATTATCGCACTTGTTATAGTCAAGGGGCAATATTGTAATTTTCTTAGAAAGTTGTAATTAGAGCTGTTCAAATGTGACCTTACCCGAAAATGAAAGTAAACCGACCTGAAAATGTGTTCTTTTTCTTTTTGTGTATCGGATTAACATTACCTGAACCGAAGTTGTACGCGAACCGGATGTGAGACCGATTTTTTTAACTGACATATAAACGTTAACCGAGATTTCCCGAACCTCATAGTGACTGACACAAGTTATATTCGACCTGAATCATGCTCGAAACAAAACTGGATCCGGTTAAAACCGAATTAACTCGAACGCATTTTTAATCCAATTGCTATAAACCTAAACCAATTTTTAATATAGAAGTATGATCGACTCATATTCAATCATCTTATAAATACATGATTGCATATACTTAGAGTTAATAGTCAAAGCTCAATGTTTATTTAACTACTTTCAACCAAATTAGACGAAAAATGATATAACTTGAGTTTGCATTTACAGTTAAACAAGTAATTAAAAGTAACAAAGTAATAATCAAATTTCTTTTGAAGACCGTTCTCGAGCCGGGGGACTCTTTGATCGCACTCTCCTTTATGGGTATGAGCATGCCATCGTTCTTCCCTCCCTAGACCCTGATCATAGTTTTCTATGAACGGGATACACTGGGTATGATGATGATGATGATGATGATGCAAGTAATAATCAAATTTGCATTTTCACTATTTTGCTTTAAGTAAAGGGAATTTTATCATAAATTAAAATATAACTAACAGCTTAATATGAGATTGACTCTATCGATTGATAGTATAATTCCTAATTCGTAATAGAATTCTACTTGAAAAATTCCCGAACCTGATCTGTGCCGGGTAAAACCGAACCAATTATTAATCGATGACAATCCGAAACCGACTGATTCTCGACTCGAACTTTAACCGACACCTAACCGATGCGAACCCGATAGCTCAAATAATCGATCTTTAACCGAACTATGACTAACCGACCAGACCTGAGTATGACCCGTCGCAACATGAATCCGAAAAATAATCGATCCGAAATACAACCAAACCGACCCGATCATCCGAATGAACACCTTTAGTTGTTATATTTCTATTTATTAGCTCAGTTAGATAATCTTGTTAATTAGTTTAAATATATTTAAACTCATCTATTTAATTTAAGTATATAATTATATTTAATTTAAATATATCGAAAGCGTAACTCATCTATCTTATTAAAGTAAAAATTAACAAGCAATAATACAACCTTTTGGTTTTTTTTATACAATAATAGCAACTTTTGATTAACGATGAATAATACCAACTTTGTGAAATTACAGTAGTATTCATCCAAGTATGCTGATAGATGCCTAATCCTCTCTAACTTTCTTAGATTATGTTCAGGTGTTGTGTCTCTCGTGATGTCAGGGTTTGAAGTATTAGGGTCATTATTGGTTATATCTATGGTATTATGATTAATTTTAGTTGGACTACTTTTTTCCATAGACTCTGGTTCATTTGATATGTCAAGGTTTTCAGTCAGTTTTATTGTGAAATCATGTTGGAAATTAAAATAATTTGAATTGCTGTTTTGGTTACCTAATGTCTCTATGTGTGTTCAGATAGAAAGAAAGGTTTTACTTTGTTTGTAGATTTCATGACTTGATATGGGAATAATCTTTCATGGAAGATCACATCTTTTGATATAATTTCAGTGTTTGTTTCCATGTTGTAGACTTTATACCCTTTCTTATTGGGTGAATACCCTATAAACACACAGCTTTGTGCTCTTTGGGAGAATTCATGTCTCCCTTGTTTTAATGTGCTCACATAACACAAGCACCCAGACACTTTCAAGTAATCCAACTTTGATTTTGTTCTATAAAGTTTTTCATATAGTGTCAATCCCCCTAGGACAGACAGTGGCATTCTATTTATGAGGTGTACTGCACACAAAATACAGTCTCCCGGAAATTGCATGGGAAGACTTGATTGGAAAAAAGGCATATTGCCGTTTCAAGTGTATGTTTTTGCTTTCTTTCCACTACCCCATTTTGTTGGAGTGTGTCTGTACAACTTGATTGTTGTGTAAGGCCATGTGCTAGGTAGAAATCTAAGGCTTCTCCATTTGTTAATTCCATTGCATTATTAGTCTTCACACTCTTCACTTTGACTGAGAGTTGATTTTCAACAAAATTTACAAAATTCATGAATATTTTAGGAAATTCTGATTTTCTGTTTATTAGGAATATCCATATTTGTTCTTGACATATAGTGCATATCATCTTGCTCTTGACATATTTGTTCTTCAATTCAGGAAGAGTGAGTTCCAACCTTTGTATAGGTATGTGGCCCATTCTAAGGTGCCATAACTTAGCTTTATTTTCCAGCGTGTCACAACTAGCTACTATAGTTGTGTTGTTCTCATTGTAAAGGCTTCTCGTGACTGTTGTTGGCCTTGTGTTTATTCTCTTTTCTTGTATGACATACAATCCATTTTTTTCTCTACCAAGAAGCCAAGGCTTCTTCATCAAGGTTTCCTGAACAAAACATACATGAGTTATGAAAAAAAAATGGCAATTAAGGTCTATAGACATTTTGCTTATGGAAATAAGATTATATTGAAATCTTGGCACAAATAACACATTATGCAAGGTAATTCCATTCTGCAAAACAACAGTTCCCTTATATTTGATATTTGTTTTGGTACCATTTGGTATAGTAACCTCATGATTTTCTTTTTCAAAAACTATAATTAGTAAACCTATTGAAATCATTGCACATGTATTCTGTAGCTCCACTATCTAGGATACAAATATTTTTATCAAAAGCAGAAAGACATAAAATACTTGTCAATTGACTTATGTTTGCATATGTGTTGTTTGTTTTAGAATCTTGCTTGTTCAGCATGTCTAAAATTTGTTGGTATTGATCTGGTGTAAACTTTGCACTAACAAGTCCATCTGACTCATCCTAGGTGGAAGTCATATTAGCATTACTCTTGCTACTGTTTCTCTTCCATGAATTGGACTTTTGGTTTTGCTAGATGATTGGGAGGGTATCCTATGATTTTCCAGCACTTCTCTTTAATGTGCCCATTCATATTGCAGTGGTCACTGGTCACACCATAAATTTGGTCTCTTAGACTTGAATCTTTCTGTACTATTGTATATGTTGCTTCCCTTATCTTGAAAATTGCGCTTCTCAACTCTACATGCCATATAATCATTTATATTTCCTCCACTAGTGCTCAATTGCAAGTGTGTCTCTTCTTGTAATAAGATCCTATAAGCTTGTCCAGCAGTGGGCAAATCATGCATCATTAGCATGTTACTCCTCAATTGTTTGTATTTGTTATCAAGTTTCATCAAGAAATTGATCACCTTACCATTTTGTTGCATCTTGAATATTTTCTTGGCAACATTACATGTGCAGGAGGTTGCTGCATTACATGAGCATGTTGGTAATGGATTTAATCCATCAAATTCATCTTTTGATCTTAGTAAAGAAATCTAACATGCTCATAATTGCGGTTTGTGTCAAAGCATTCAGTTCTTCTTGTAGTGAGAACATCTGGGCATTTGAACTTTGCCCATATCTTTCATTTAGTTCATCCCATATATCCTTAGAAGTTTTGTAAGATAAGATGCTATTTGCAATTGAATCTTCCAAAACCGCAATAATCCAACCCATCACCACATTATCTACCCTGTCCCATGCTTTTGCAGCTGAGTTACTGGTTGGCCTTGTAAGGCTTCCATCTACAAATCCCAATTTATTCTTCCCTGAGAGAGCGATTGTCATTACCCTCTTCCAGTTAGCAAAGCCTTATCCAGAAAATACTTTTGTTAGGATTATTGGTGACTTATGTTCACCAAGTAATTAAAACATGATTAAGTTAATTAATCACTTTAGTTAGTGAATGTAAGAATAGGACAAAGTATCACATAGTTTGTGATCTTGATTTGATGGGAATCCCAAGTACAAGATTTTATGGGTATGAAATCTTCACATGTGACGGCTAGAAGAGCAAGCTTGGGACTAGAAGTACATCAAGCAATTAATGAAGCAAACTTTGGGGACCAAGGACTACATTGTGATTGGATGATGAAAAATCAATAAGTACACTAGTACATTGTACTAGGTGTTAGTGGGTACTTGGGCACCCATGCTTTTTCATTATAAATACCTTAGTGTTAGGTCCTTTATTACTTGCACCAAAGTCTCATCTAAGAGTACCCTTCTTGTTTATGTAAATTACTCCCTAAGTAGCTCCTCTCTTCCCTTACACTTATCACCATTAAACACATTAATATAAATCCTAGGCTAGATGGTGGATGTAGCCCAAGATTGGTGAACCACCTTAAATTCTTGTGTTGTTTATTTATTTATTTTGCCATTCATCCACTAGTACAAATCATCACTTGTGCCACTAATTATGCCACGTGAATTCAAAATTCGTGGCAAGTTTTCATCTAGCCACGGGAAAAATAGGTTTCAAGACAATATCAAAACCATACCCAAATTTTTTGCCACGGGTAAATATATATCGTGGCAAAGATGCACTTGTGCCACAAATTATGCCACGGGTAAATATATACCATGGCAAACAAACACTTTTGCCATGGGTAAATTAATATCGTGGCAAACAAGCACTTGCGCAACTAATCTTGCCACGGAAAATTTAATTTTTTGTGGCAAACAAATAGTTGTACCAAAGATTATGTCACAACGAAATATTTATCGTGACAAAAAATTTGTGCCACAAATTATTTCTCGGGTAAATATTTATCATGGCAAATAAAGACTTATAGGTCACGATTAAATATCCATTGTGTGATTGTGTTATAAATTATGACACCTGAATTTGAATTTATCGCAAGTTTTGATCTTGCCACGGATAGTATTTTTTATGAGAAAAATAAAATGATAAAAAGTTTATCAAATATTTAGATTCAAAATCTTCCTCCAACTTAATTAGTTGTAGATTTATTAGAAAATAAGTCATTATTTTTCCTTGTTTTTTAATTTAATATAAGAAAAAAATTCTATAAATAGTGATTCAATTTAATATATTTTAAATAAAAATATTTAAAATTATATTTGAGAAGCTTTTTTCACTTAGCAAATACTCAAACTAGATCTTAAACAATGATTTTAGGTAAGATTAAAGTATTTTCAACAAAAGAGAGAAAGATTGTTTCTAAGGCTTTTCCAATTTTGTATTTAGTGAAAATCAGATCTTATTATCCTCTTAAATTCAAGAACACATGAAAAATGTTTTTTTTTTCTTTCTCTAACCGTTACTATACAAAAACACGGAGCAATTCCGACTGAAAGTTTCTGACTAATTTTCCGACTGACAAGCGTTAGTCGGAATTTCCGACTAAATTGCTACTAAATCGATTTTAAGTCGGAATTTTAAATTGAAAAAAAAGAATATATGACTAATAATATAGTAATATACGACTAACAAAATCGTAATATACTAATAACTAATAAGTGTTATCATAAGTAATATATATTAATACGAGTGATATTATTCTAACATACGACTAATTTTGTTGTATTTAGGAATATTAGTTGATCAAATTTATTTTAATTTTGCAAGTAATTTTGTTCAATTAATAATAAAATTTTTAACTTACTTTTAATAATTTTGTTCACCAAGGTAATAATAATAATAATAATAATAATAATAATAATAATAAAAAAAAAAAAAAAAAAATAATAATAATAATAATAATAATAATAATAATAATAATAATAATAATAATAATAATAATAATATGTTGCTTTGATATACCAAATATGGAGAAACCGGAACTTAGCTGTTTGGAGTGGATTTGTATGCACACCACAACAGGTTATAGGGGAGATTCGTACAATTATGCGGGATCGTTTTCTAGCATTGTACCCTGCCTCTAATGATATGGTGATTAATCGATGGTTGGGCTGCCGTCAGGGTCTGGGTGTTTAATTGGAGGGATTCTTCTTAGAAGAGTCTTTTGTTATCCAATCTTTGGGTGATGTTGCTCTTATGTGGTGCTGTTATGTGTCTTTGTGTGGTTCTTTGTTTTGACATGGATGCTTTTGCCTATTTGCTCTAATCGTTTTGGGTGTTGTTGTGTGAAGAGAGTTTGTTGGAGATGTTCTGGTTTGTTTTGCTGAATTTGAAATTTGTGTGAAGAGAGTTTGCCTATTGGTGCTGTCTGAAATGGAGCATGTGCTTTGAGTGTATGGGCTATGTTGGTTTTCTGTTTTCCTTCTGGTTTCTTACTGCCTTGGCTGAGGTTATTTTGTTGGTTGTTTTGTGGGTGCTGCTTGCTGTTGTTGGGCTGCTAGGTGCATGGTATTTTGTCCTGATTAGCTATGATGGTGTTGCTGTGCTTTCTAATTTTTAGATAGATGCATCTGTTTATGGGTTGCCAATGATGGTGTTGTGGCCTGCTATTGCTGAAGGGCTGCTGTTGTTTTGTTGGCTCGATGCTGCCTTAATGATTCCAGCTTGGGTTGTGTGTGCAGCTGTTGTTTTGATGCAGCTGTTGTCTTGTTGATGCCTTAAAGACTCCTTCTTCTTGCTGATATGCTGTTTGTTTTACCTGCTGTGTGCCATGGTTTGTTGGATGCCTAGCTGCTGACTGAAGTTCCAATGCCTAATTCATGTTGCTATTGGCCTGTTGCTGCTGATGATTGTTGTTGCTCCTGCGTTAGTGGGTGTGCTGGAACTGCTTTTCGGACTAGTGCAGCTGCTGTTTCGTCTGGTGTTGCTCTTGAGCCTGTTGTGTACAATGTTCTGAAGAGTTGCCATGCTGCTGTGTGGGTTGTTGAGCTAGGTTTTCAATTGCTGTGACTTGCTGTCCTAGTCAATTGGTCATATATACTATGCTCCCTGGTCTGAGTTTGGTTGATGGGTGAAGCTGGTCTACTGGTCTGCTGTCTGCTGATGTTGCTCAACACATTCATGCTGCTGCTTTCCTCCTATAAATGCTGTAGGCTGATGATGCTGATATAGGCTGCTACCATCTAGTGTACTTGTTGCTGCTCTTCGGATCTGTGAGCAAATGATGCCCCCATTACTACTTTGTGCAAGCTTCTGTTGATGCTGCATTGATCAGAGCTGCTGGTATCATTCATGCATTTGCTTATTGTGCTGCACATATTGCTATACAACTACTGTGAGGCTGCTGGTTGCTGCTTCCTGTTCTGTTCTCATGAGCTGCTGTTTACTTGATGTATTTATTTGATGCATTGTATAGCTTGTTTTAGCTGACGTTCTTTTGTCGGCTTTTTTTGTGGTCTCGGTTTTTGCCCGTATGCACATGAACAGTGGGCCGGGGAAACCCTTCCTAGAAGGTGGGCCTCGGTTCCACACTGATGCAAATAGGATTTTCCGAGTTCCTTGACTTTGATGTATTGGTGTTTTTCTGGTAAATGAAAAAGGTTTTTATTTGCCAAAATAATAATAATAATAATAATAATAATAATAATAATAATAATAATAATAATAATAATAATAATAATAATAATAATAATAATAATAATACACTAAGTGGTAGGAGTGTTATGTGATAAGTATAATAACATTACTTAAATTATCACTAAATAACTAATAGCTTAGTAGTTGGAGTGTTGGTATACCAACCTGAAGGTCTTGGGTTCAAATCCTATCGAAAGCATTTGTGTGGAAGAAATGTTACTGATTGTGAACATTAAATCAATACCACTAGCTGAATTTCCTGGTTTGCGAGTCTAGTGTATAAATGATTAGTAGCCACGTGTGGTGAATCTGGTAGAAGAATATAATTTATAATGATTTACTTTATGTGGCAGAAGAATATGATTAGCCACAGGTTATACTTGTGGCAAAACAATATAATTAGCCACATGATCTATTGTGGCAAGAAAAAGAGTTTATGCCACAACCAAAATTTTCCCGTGGCAACAATCTAGCCACGATCACTTGTGCCACGGTAGTCTCTAACTTAAATTCCCGTGGCTGGACATCATAGCCATGGCAAATTCTTACTTGTGCCACGACTGCTACTGTAACACAAGTGATGATTTGTAGTAGTGATCATTACTTTGCATTACTTGTTTCATAAACTTTGACACACCATAAACACTCACTTAAATCTTACTTTGTGATCCTTGAGTGGGGTATTACCCTCCCCTTTCAACTTTGTTTACTAACTTTTGGCTACTATCTGATGGGTTTAAAAAATATACTGATGCTGGATTCATGGTAGGGTCTAAGTGTGTGTTGGAATTTTGTGCATTATGATTTGCATTCACCATGTTTCTTGAATTCTTGTTTCAAGTTCTAGTAATAGAAATATGGAGAAGATGAAAAGAAAGAAAAAAAATTTGAAAGAATTGCTGAATACCTGTTCTTTGCTCAAGGTAGGAACGCAACAGGGGCTGTTGATTCTTGTTAGAATCAATCACAGCTCTGATACCATGGTAAAGTTCCTCCAAAATACTAAAGAGAGAGCTAAAGATCAGAGAGAAGAAAGTAATTTCTTATTAATGCAATTCAATCAAATACAAAGAGTTACTCCTAGTCCTATATATAGTACAAGGAGAAAAGAGAAGGAGAGTTAGTTATATACTGTAACCAATTCCTATGTAGCTATAAAATGCTCTAACAACTTTACAACAACCCAACATTTATCATATGTGTTAATCCTAAAAATAACAATCTGATAATAACAATAACTTGATACAAAATATCATGCTTCTGGATCCTACTTCTTGACACCTTAATATGGAATGCTTGATACTTGACAAGGCTTGGCTGAAACATGGCCTTGCTTTTAGGACAACTGTCAATAGCACAAGAAGAAAATCCTGGTTGGTTGACTTATTTGGTAGTCTTGATATTATGTATTGTATGGTAAGCACTCTTATTTTTGACAATAAATGGTAGTATATTCAAACATTTTTCTTTTTTCTTTGTAGAATTAGGTGAAATTTCTGTTTTTGTTCTAAAGTTCAATTTAATATGATATATCTTTATGTTTGCAGAAAGTTTCCCTTATTATTGAAGTTTAATGTTGAGTTGAGACTTGTAGTTATCCTGTTTCCTTAGAATGGAAAGACAATTGCTGATAAAGCTTATATTTCTCCCTAGCTTGATGTTTACGTGCATGCTCTTGAATTCTTATAGCTGCTGCCTCCCTTCTCATCTTGTCAAAACAATTTTGAAGCCAGATTTCCTGAAGTCACATGAGACTATACATATGAATTAATCGTATAATCCAGAATACAACTGATCTTCCTACCAGATTTGTAACACCCCCATAATTAGGCCAAATTTTGATAAGGATTTTCAAGGAAAACATAAACCAAAGCCTAATCACGGAAGCGTTACCGCCACATCTGTCCCTAATAAGGAATAAATGTAGGCTAAACAACTATACAAACTAATTCTATTCAATTTAACTGTTAAACAATTCTTACAACTGAAAGTGAAATTTTAACTGAGACATGACTACTAATAAACTAATTTTCTAGGTGAACCTCACTCTACGATCCCCACGCGATCGATAACATGCAAAAATAAGAATACAAGAAAAACAAGGGAAAAACTCCCAAAGTCAGGAAATTGAGTAATTCCAACTCCATCCTGTAAAACAGTTTAGTTTGAAATAATTTAAGAAAACAAAATATAATTGAGTTTGAAAATAGTTGTAGAAAATAAAGTAATATAAAGCTGAGTTAAAGATCAATTTTATGAATATAAATATAATAACACATAAGCCAATTAATTAATTTGATATTTAATGATGACAACACATATATCCAATTTTAATTTGAGGGAACGAGAACGTCAGTAGGCCGAGGCTTTACCCCGATACCTACTTCATCAAGAGATCATCACCCCAAATAATTCATCAAGGCCAGTAGAGTAGTCTCAGGTAACCCTAGTGCGCACACCCCTTCTACTTGGATCACAACAAAATAGAAGGAAGACCAAACATCGTATCAAGTATAAGAAATAATAATAGCAACTTGTCGGTAGCTATACTAACCAAACATGACAACATGTTCATCACTCTTATACTTGGATCACAATAAATATAAGAGCTTCATTCCCATCGTTACACTTTACGTGATTTAATATATTTTAATAGTTAGTCATGAGCACAAAATCATATAGTCAAACGTACATTATTTATTTTATTTACGAACACAAATTTTCCAAGAAAATATATCTTAAGAATATCCATCTGAAATCTCATTTGTCAAATCACCTCTTTAACATCAATTGGTGACAACAACAATTAATATCATGAGTATTTCTCTTTCGACTCAAATCGTGTTTTAAAACCATTATTAAAATAATAACATAACTTCCATAAAATAATAAAATCATAATAAATATTTTTCTTTCAATTTTAAATTGTATCAAATTTTGTTATCAAAATGATAATACAAATTTTATCAAAACAGCAATTATAAATTCAAAGTTTGACAGAAAATAATATTTATTATAATTTGAGAATTTAAATATATAAAACATAATATCATACAAAATCATACAACATATTTAAACAAGTTAATATCATTTAGCACATAATACTAACGGGATAATCCTAAATAGATGAACATCGAGAATTACCTTGTGAAAAGAGCCCTAGAATAGAAATGTATGCTCTTTTCAAACTTCCTTTACGAACTTGGCGTTTGAATTATAATTTTTGTTTGTAATGTGTAGATAGGATATCTAAAGATTGAAAATACTATAAAAGAGAAAAGGAATTGATAAAAAGTGTAAAGAAAGAAGAATGGTTAATGAGAAAAAAGAATTAGAAAGTGAAGAGAGAAAACTGATTTGGTCAAATATCAAATATGAAAAACGGTTTAATTTATAAGTATAAAATGATGAAGGTTAATAAGAATAGAAAAAAGTGGGAAAGATGATAGAGTTAAATGTGGAGTTATTTTAAGAATGGGGAAGGAAGTTAATTTTTAATATTTTTTTTATAACCGTGTAAGAATAAATTGTAAATTCAATTTTTTTTTATAATTTAAAACTTCTCCTAAATTGTTGGGTTTTCATTTTCTTATCTTATTATATTTTTATTTATTTATTTTTTAAACCGTGAGACTTATTTTCTTATTTTTTTTAACAATTTTAATTTATATTTTTTTTTGTATTTTAAATTATAAATTATTTATTTTTCTATACTTTCTAAAATGAAAGAACCAACAAGTTTATGTTGCATTTGTTTTTGACATATTCTATGGGGTTTCAGTCTTTGAATATGCTGCCTACGCGATTTTTCACCGCAATCAAATATAACATAAGTGTGTTATCTTGCACTGAGAAGCCAAAAAATGTGGAAATCATCGGCAGACAGTGTACAGAATGAAGGCTCTGATCCTTCGGAAGCATTGGGTTGGAGGGAAACAGGTGCTTAAATTATAATCATTATATGCGTATATAGGCCATAGTTTAGAGAAATTTCTAAATTTGGTTCAATTTTAAGTGTGTAAGCAAAGTGAACTTATTTTCTCCAAGAATATTACAATTTGTTAGATTTTTGTGCAAAATTGGTTTGGCAGATTTTACTTATTAGATTCTATGCATCCGTTGTTTAAAGTTGGATCATTTTGGCTAGTACTCTTCAATTGAATTCTATCAATTTGTGCAATTGTGATCCAGGGTTTCGAAAACACTGTTGCATTCATATGTTGGCTTTGAAGCATACTCCTATTAAATCAAGACACTATAAACAAGTTCCAGTAAATAACTAATCTAAAAGTAGAATCGAATATCTTCTCTTCCCTTTCTTTGTTACAACTTACAATGGCAACAAATCCCCATTCATTAGACTCCACAACCACATTTACATTATTGTATGAAGTAATTATATCATAGATCAGTACAAATATGATTAGAAAAATTGACAGATCCATACACAGGCAAGATCTTGAGAAATCTGCTGATCAGGGCCCTACTTTTGACCTCAAGTTCACAACCTTTGGAAGGAAAATCTTTGATTACGAAAGATATTGTCTCTTTCTAGACTTAGCACGTCGATAGAATAGCTGCTTGACCATATGCCATGCCACAGTTCACAGTATAGACATCTAATTTGCAATACTACATCAAATTTGATAAAGGGAATTTCAAGAACTACACTTCCTGGACTTAACCATAGAACAACAATATTCAGTAAATAAAGGAATATGCTTACGTCCATGGTATCAACTATGGCATATGCCTCTGTCTCTGAACCAACAATTTCCATAATTTTACACAATTAGATTATGAAGATATATGAGAACAGAAGATTTTGATACAAAAGAGAAAACAACTTTTGGGTAAAGATTTGGGTAAAGAGTATGACCAAGTTCAGTTAGGCGTTCCCTTAGCCAAAGAACTTTTGTAACCCCTTTTGCCACTTCTCGAAGCTCTGCTTCAACACTGGACATCGCAACCACTTTTTGTTTTTTGCTTCTCCATGTCACAAGGTTTCCCCCAACTAGAGTAAAGTACCCTGATGTCGATTTCCTATTATCTCTGTCGCCTGTCAAATCTGCGTCTGTGTAGGGGACTAGATCAAAGTGTCCGTTTTTCCGATACAAGACTCCTCTTCTTGGGGTTCCTTTTAGATACCTCAAAATTTTGAATACTGCTTCCATGTGTGCTATTTAAGGCTTATGCATGAACCGGCTCACGACCTCTACTGCATATGCAATATCTGGTTTTGTATGTGCTAGATAAATGAGCTTTCCTACTAACCGTTGGTATTGAGTACGATCAGTAGGTTCTCCATCTAACTTCGTATGCAATCCATGGTTTATCATCATCGGTGTATCAATAGGCTTGCGATCTAGCATCCCTGTCTCAGATAGTAAGTCTAGAACATATTTCCTCTTGGATATGAAAATGCCTTTGCAGGATCGCAGGACTTCTATTCCAAGATGTATTTGAGCCTTCCAAGATCTTTCATCTCAAACTCTTGGAATAATTTGTCTTTGAGCTTTTCCATTTCTCCTATATCGTCTCCAGTGATAATCATATCATCCACATAAATCAAGAGACAAGTTATCTTACTTCCCCTTTTCTTCAGGAATAAGGTGTGGTTAGAGTTGCTCTAGTGGTATCCGAATTTCTTCATCGCAAAAGTAAATCTCCCAAACCACGCTCTAGGAGACTGTTTTAGCCCATATAAAGCTTTCTTCAATCTACACCCCTCGTTTTTTGCAAAACCTATTGTAAAACCTGATGGAGCTTCCATGTATAGTTCTTCCTGAAGTTCTCCATGAAGGAAAGCATTCTTTATGACGAACTGATGAAGAGGCCAATCTAAGTTCGCCGCTATAGAGGAAAGGACCCGGATTGTATTATTTTTTTCAGAGGAGAGAAGGTTTCTGAGTAGTTAACTCCGTATGTCTAAGTATACCCCTTTGCTACCAATCGAGCTTTGTGCCATTCTATAATCCTATCAGCTTTGTATTTAATTGTAAACACCCATTTGCATCCCACAACCTTTTTCTCCTTTAGGAGAACACATTTGTCCCATGTGTCGTTCTTCAGGAGTGCATTAATCTTTTCTTCCATAGCCTTACGCCAATGATCACTCCTTAGAGCTTCATCTACGGTTCTTAGGGTATTTGTTGAGTACAAGGTTGTATTAAAGGCTAAGGCACTTTGTGACATGTTTTCCCTTTCTTGAGTATCAACTGGATATCTCGATCGTTTTGTCTCGTGCTCCGGATCGTTTCTCTTACGAGGTATACCTCTCGTGGATCGAGGAGGTAACGGATATCTCCCACTATTCTGGTGGTTCTGAGCAACTGTTTCCCCACTTTCTCCTGTAATCGCATTCTCAGTAGCAATTTCAACGTCAATAGGGTTAGTATCCAGAGTTACATCTTCCATTACCTGACTCACCTGATGATCAGACAGAACTGGCGGAGGCATAGTAGACGTGGGCTGCACAGCTTGAATGGACAGTTCAGTGGCATCACCTAATTGCTCCGTGTGATCTAGGTCAAACGACCATGGACTAGTTAACCACCTGAGATCGTCACTCTGTTTCTTACCCTGACATTGAAAATGGCTATAGTAGAACTTTGTTTTGATGAAGTCACAATCCATGGTGGTGTACATCTTCTTAGCTAAAGGATCAAAACACCGATATCCAACAAACACACATTTAATGGCGCTGGGCTCAAGTTTGTTGCTCAGTATCTTCGGGCAATGAACATAAACAGTTCATCCAAATATCCTAGGGGGTAAGGAATGAGATGAAGGTATAGTTAGGTAGTCTATTGGTTAAGTAGTTCGCTGTAGCAACAACTTCAGGTCAAAGGTATGTGGGAGTGTGGGATTCAATCATTATAGCACGAGTGATTTCAAGTAATGTTCGATTTATCCGTTCTGCAATGCCATTTTGTTGGGGTGTTTCAGGACATGTAGTTTGGTGCATGAGCCCTTTACTGTTTATAAAATTATGCATGTTTGAACTAACATATTTCTCACCATTATCAGTTTCGAAAATCCGGGGCTAGGTTTGGAATTGGGTACATATCGTATGATAAAAAAAAGTAAATGTCTCAAATACTTCAGATTTATGCTTGAGAAAATAAATCCAACTTATTCGGGTGCAATCATCAATAAAAATAACATAATATGAGAAACCTGTAGGAAAATATTACAGTATATTACTATTATTCTTGTTTCCTTATTTTATGTCCAAAATCATAGGGATTATTCTAGAATTATTCTAATTGCCTTTTTCAGGGACATTAAACTGTGTATATATTCGGAGTTGTAATTCTCTAAATAATTAATAAAATACCGTATTCCTTAATCTTAATTTCCGCTGTTCAAATCTTCATGGTATTAGAGCCGAACGATTCAGATCCGGGAAAACTCTAATAAACCGTTCAAATACTCATCATTTACCTTACCTGCAATGGCAGAGTCAATTAATGAATCAACAACATCAAACCAGCTTTTTACAATGGAACAGATGGAACAAATGCTCCATATGTTTCAAAAATTCAACAAACTAGTAACCCAAACCTAAAACACAATCAATCCATCCACAGTACAACTCTCGGAAAAATTAAACTAAAACAATTATACCAAATGGAGCAAATTGATGCAAATGGCCATCAATAGTCGAGGCAGACTCAAACACATTAACAGTGAGCCGCCCTCGCCTACAGATCCCGAGTATTCCTAGTGGGCTCAACGTGATTCCAAGGTAATTTCATGGATCATCGAGAACATTGATACAGATATTGTCAATCAATTTATAGATTATACCACTGCTCGAGATTTACGGCGAGGAATCGAAAATCTCTTGGGTAGTAGTCGAGATGAACTCCAAATCTATGATCTGAGTTCAACGACCGCTACTTTGAGGCAAGGAAATAAGACCATTGAAACCTACTTTGGAAAACTTACCATGCTGTGGAAAGAAATCGATAGACAAATGCCGAACCCGATGACTTGCTCAAATGACATTACTACATTCAATAATTTCATACAAAGACAGAGACTGTACCAATTTCTCAAGGGAATAAATGAGAATTTGGACAAGGAGAGAAGAGATTTGCTTCACATGGATCCCTTACCAACAGTAGATGTGGCTTATGCTAACATTCGACAGGAGATATCACGCCGGAAAATTATGACAGGCGTCTCATCATCGGGATCAAATCCCTCAGAAATTGGATCGGGCCTAGCTATGCAAAACAAACACTTTCCTCGCAACTGTGAAAATGACGACTAGAAAAAACTCCGGTGTAGCCACTGTAAAGGGTCACGACATACCATGGAAGGTTGTTTTAAGCTAGTTGGGTATCCCGAATGGTGGGACGACTTATAGAGGAGGAAGACTGCCACCAAGGCGCCGATGCACCGGGCCGGCGGCAAGGCCAACCTGGCTACTGCAGATCATACCGGTGAGATCACTTCATCACAGGATAAATCAGGTATAAAAATGGGACATGGGGGAGGCACCATTGCTGAACCAGAAAAAGAAAGAAGGAGACAGGAGAGACAAGTGGCCGAAAATGGGGAAGGGAGTATTAAAAACTTTCCAATTTCTTCTTTAAATAAAAACCTACCCACCCTACCTACCCACTAGCCTACCTACCACTTAAATAAAAGCCTACCCAACCACTTAATTAATAACCTACCCACCCACTTAATTCCTACCTTAATAAACCCAAAAAACCCCACCCAACCGTACCACCCTCAACATAACTCACACCCAAGCCCAAAACAAATTAGCCCAAAATTTAGCCTATTAAGTCGCAACCGACATTCTACATAGATAATTGACTGTGGTGCAACGGACACTATGACCTTTGACCCACAAGATTTATCCTCTGTTCACCCAACTTCCCGCACCCATGTCCAAACCGCTAATGGGGAATCACTAGTAAAAAAAGTCTCATTTGTTACCCCCTATTTGTATCATTTATTGAAATAAAAGATACAAATAATTCTTTTTGTATCTTTTATTTTAACAAAAGATACAAATAAACCTTATTTGTATCGCATGTATAAACAAACGATACAAATAATGATTATTTGTATCGCGTGTATAAACAAACGATACAAAAAATTAATATTTGTATCGCGTGTATAAACAAACGATACAAATAATGATTATTTGTATCGCATGTATAAACAAACGATACAAATAATGATTATTTGTATCGCGTGTATATAACCACGATACAAATAAGGGTTGCTAAATTGAAATTAGGTTAAGCGCCTATTATTTGGGAATTCAGCGCCTTTCAAAAAAATCAAGCGAGACTACTGCTTCAATCCACGACTCCATTGCTGCTGCTTCCTCCTTCATTGTCCATTGCTGCTTCAATTCAAACCACGCACGACTCCATTGCTGCTTCAATTCGATTGCTTCAATTCAATTCAGTGCCATTTCATTCATGGCCCTCCATTCCTCCTTCAATTCCTTCCAGGCGAGACTACTCTAATCTGTTCGCCCAATTCCAAATTCCTGCTTCAATTCCTCCTACTTCATTTCCTTCATCAATTTGTTCTTCGTGCGCTATTTGCTGGGTTCATCGCCCAATTCCAAAGATACAAAGGTGTTCGTCCAAATTGTTCTTCGTGCCCTATTTGCTAGGTTCATCAATTTGTTCTTCCTCAATTTTAGAGGCGTCTGCTTCGTTCAAACACGAAAGCTGGTTCCTTTAATTTTCATCCCTCTAAAAACGAAAGCTGCTCCCTTCATCTTCAATTTTAGGGATAAAATTGGTACTTTATAATTGCTCCTAGTAAAGATGTTGAGGTACAAACTACAAAAATCTTTCTTCCCTTAATAATATATGATGTTTTTGTGATTCAGTGGTACTTTCTTTTATTAATTGTAATAGTGCTAGATGTAGCTGTTGTGTATTGTTTTCCTTGTCCTTGGTTACTATGTGTCTTCTGTGTGCAAATGACAGGTGTGTTCTTTTAGGGATAAAATTATCAAGAAAAGGATTTGTGAAGCAATTTTTTGGTGGATTCCTAGTTTATAGTTGTTTCTGTTTCTCAAAGTATATATTTTTGTATTGTAGTGTGTTCTTGAATACGTCTCTTAGATGACTTGGGATGAAATTGAGCATTGTTAGTTTGTAGTAATTGCCAATACACATTTCTTCATTTTTTGCTAGTAGATCATCATAAACACCCTGTGAAGTTGGATTAAATGGTCGTTGGAACTTGATTTGTTATGAATTATAAGTTTCATTGGAGCTTGCTTTGTTATGAATTATGATATAAGTTTCACTGGAGCTTGCTTTGTTGTGATGTAAGTGGAACTTCGTCTTACATAGAAAAATTCCTTATCACGTGGCATTAATGGTTGCATTGTCGCGGACACGACACCTCGCGTTGTTATGACTCGTTCTGTGGACATTGCAACGTGAATTGTTAGCTTGAAAAAATTCATTTTATCATAGTAATTCAAGTTTTCTAGGATAATTAAATTTAAGCTTATATAATACCACTTATTAGGATGTTTGTGGATGAATGCTCTAGGAAGATAAGTGGTGTACTGATATGTAAGAATAGGATGTTTGTGGTGTTAGTTTAATAGGATGTTTGTATGTGAATTATGATTTTGTCAATTATAATTACTTTGATGGTTGATGCATTCATCCAAGTCTCTACTTGTTGCATGCTGTCTTATGTTGTGCAATATTTATTTAATACTTGAATCTGATTTACTATTTTCTTTGGCTTTTAAATTGCTTATGTTAATAGCTATGTATATAATTTGAATTCGTTCATTTGTATTCCATTTGTGTTATTGGTTTTTATTTCTTAAGGGTTTGCATTGAACTTATCAGGGTATGTGTATGCATTGGACTTATTAGGATATATGGTGATCGACGGGAAAGGGACTTTCAAGAAGGGTTTAGAGAATTTTGTAGTGCATCAGTGGAACCTATTATTTGTATCGCATCTTTCAAACAGGCGATACAAATAAGCTGTTATTTGTATCGTGTGTTTCAAACAGGCGATACAAATAACCCTTATTTGTATCTTAGGTTTTCAAGCGATACAAATAATATATTATTTGTAACCCACTTGTTAGTAACCCCCAATATAAGGTACAAGTGAGCTTAAAAACAAGATACAAATAAGGATTTTTTTACTCGTGAATATATTTCCGTTACCCAGGCTGGACCAGTTGATATTTCACCATCCATGCATATTAAAAATTGCTTGTTGATCCCAAGTCTCTCTCACAAACTGTTATCTGTCGATCAACTTACTAAAGAGCTAAATTGTACTGTTCTTTTAACTTCTACTTGTTGTCTTGTGCAGGATGCCCGGACTAGGACGATTCTTGGCTGTGGTACTGAGCGGGGTGGATTGTACTATGTGGACGAGGCGATTAAAAAAGTTCATACATTGCTTGCTCAAGGGACTCCCACACAACAATTATTGTTATGGCATCGACGTTTAGGTCACCCATCACTAGGTTATCTAAAATGTCTATTTCCATCTTTTATAGTTTTAATTTGCCTTTGGATTGTGAAACTTGTGTACTGGCCAAAAGCCACAAACATTCGTATTCTTCTAGTTTAACTCAGACACCTAAACCTTTTGATTTGGTTCATTCGGATGTGTGGGGCCCTACTCCTGATATTAATTCTCATGGATATTCATATTTTGTTTTGTTTGTGGATTATTACACTCGCATGAGTTGGATTTATTTTCTGAAACAGAAATTCGAAGTCTTTGATGTCTTTGTTAAGTTTTATAATATGATTCTCACCCAATTTCATACTCGCCTAAAAATCCTTCGCTCAGATAATGGCGGAAAATATGTCTCTCATAAAATGAACCAATTTTGTCATGAACATGGCATGCTTCACCAAACAACCTGTCCTAACATCCCCCAACAAAACAGGGTCGCCGAAAGAAAAAACCACACACTCCTAGATATTTCCCGTACCCTGATGTTTGAGTCTCATGTCCCGGGCTCATATTGGCCTGAAGCAATTTCCACCACTAATTACCTCACAAACAGACTTCCCACAAAATCCCTTCAATTTCAAACCCCTCTAGCCACTCTCAGTTCATTTTGTACCATCTCATCCTCTCACTCTCTTCCTCCTCGTATCTTTGGGTGTGTGGTTTATGTCCATCATCCCAAACCAGACCGAACTAAACTTGAACCTCGGGCTGTCAAGTGTGTTTTTCTTGGGTATGGAGTTAGTCGGAAAGGCTATAGATGTTATGATCCAACTCACAATAAAATGTACACCACCATGGATTGTGACTTCTTCGAACACTCCTACTACTTCACCCAGCCTAGATCACAGGGGGAGAGTAACATTAGTGAGGATCTAAGCTGGTTAATCTATCCTATGGCAAATATTTTCGAGACCTTAAAGAGCAAGTAGGTATCACCACCATATTGTCACAAAAGCTACTGTACCTTCATCTCCTCACTCCACTCCGGTCCTCGAGTATCCTGTGAAACAAGAGGTATTCCCCCAGTTGATGATTCTAGTAATAATTTGGTACCTAGTGATGATGTCCGCAGAAGATATGAGTTGCCCCAAAGGAGTATACGAGGTGTTCCTCCAAGAAGGTATGACCTAGAGTTCGAGTCTCAAAGGTCTCGATAACCAATTAACCAAATGAATCAAGAACAATTATCCCAGACTGCTACTGCCTTCAATGCTTCCCTATACTCAGGCACTCTACAAAAAACCACTAAAGAGGCCTTTCATGACCAGAAATGGAAGAAAGCCATGGAAGACGAAATCTCTGCCCTCAAGAAAAATGAAACTTGGGAACGATGTACTCTACCAAAGGGAAAGAAAATAGTTGGTTGAAAATGGGTTTTCTCAGTGTAGTATCATGCCAATGGAACTATTGAGAGGTATAAAGCTCGTCTTTTCGTAAAGGGATATACCCAGACATATGGAGTGGACTACTCAGAGACATTCTCTCCAATAGCCAAAATTGACACCATCAGAGTTCTCTTCTGCATAGCAGCAATTAAGGACTGGCCTCTACACCAGTTCGATGTGAAGAACGCCTTCTTAATTACATGGAGACATTAAAGAAGAAGTGTATATGCAGGCACCTCCAGGGTTCTCACACGAGTACAGTCAAGGGAAAGGGTGCAGACTTAGGAAAGCTTTATATGGGCTCAAACAATCTCCTAGAGCATGGTTCAGATGATTCACTGCGGCTATGAGAAAGTTTGGATATAGACAAAGTAATTTTGATCATACTCTGTTCCTTAAGAGGAAAAATGGTCGAATCACATGTCTTGTTATCTATGTTGATGACATGGTCATTACCGGGAATGACACAGAAGAGATTGATGAGCTAAAAAGAAGATTATTCCTTGAATTCGAGATGAAAGACTTGGGGAACTTAAAATACTTCCTTGGAATAGAAGTTTTAAGATCTAAGGAAGGGATCTTTATCAATCAAAGGAAGTACATTCTTGATCTTTTAGCTGAGATGGGGATGATTGACTATAAACCGGTAGAGACACCAATAATAATTAATCATAGGCTTCAGTTCATTGAAGGAGCTGAAATGGCAAATCAAGATCAATATTGGAGATCGGTGGGAAAACTAATATACCTCTCACACACAAGGCCAGACATTGCCCATGCTGTGAGTGTAGTTAGCATGCATCGTCCTCAAAAACAGCACGAAGAAGCAGTGATGACACTGCTTAGATACTTAAAGGGAACTTGCAGTCGAGGAATTCTCTTTAGGAGGAATTAACACCTTGATCTAGTAGCTTATACCGATGCAGATTGGGCCGGTGACCAAGATGATTGGAAGTCAACATCAGGGTATTTTACGCTTGTAGGAGGTAACCTGGTTACTTGGAAAAGGAAAAAGAAAAAGGTGGTTGCCTTATCTAGTGCTGAGGCAGAGTTTAGAGGAATAGCTAAAGGGATTACAGATGTTCTCTAGGTCAGAAAGTTATTAGGAGAATTGGGTTGTAAACAAGAAGGTGCTTGGAAACTCTACTGCGATAATAAGGCCGCAATAAGCATCTATGAGAATCCTGTTCAGCATGACCGAACGAAGCATTTAGAGATTGATAGGCACTTCATTAAAGAGAAACTAGAGAATGAGATCATTAGTCTGCCATTCACCAGATCGAAAGACCAATTGGCTGACATCCTCACAAAAGTCGTGTCTTCTAAAGCATTCAACACTGTTCTATGCAAGTAAAGTGTTTGTGATCATACGAGTATACGACCTAACTTGAAGGGGAGTGTAGGAAAATATTACAGTATATTATTATTATTCTTGTTTCCTTATTTTATGTACATAATCATAGGGATTATTCTAGAATTATTCTAGTTGTCTTTTTTAGGGACATTAAACTGTGTATATATTCGGACTTGTAATTCTCTAAATAATTAATAAAAAATCGTATTCCTTAATCTTAATTTCCGCTGTTCAAATATTCAAAAACATGTATTCCAGTTTCTGGCGCAGGCCCCTACACATCATAATTAATAAGCATAAATGGAAAATTAGTTTTATTTAAACTACTAGAATAGGAATGTTTTTCATTGTTTTGCACGAATACATGTCTCACATTTAAAACTAGATCTATACCCAATTAATGAAGGAAAAAGTTTCTCCAGATACCCTATGAACGGATGCCCAAGACGTCGATGCCAAGTCCATAGTTGTCTTTCCTTTGACCGGTGAGCAAGAACTGATTTGCCTTGTTGAACTGTCCCTTCCAAGTAGTGTAGTCCACCTCTCTCAATACCACACCTAATAGTTCGTCCTGTCTGAGCATCCTGCACAATACAATAATCGGATTTCATAAGAACAGTGCAATTAAGATCTCTTGTTAGTTGACACACTGAAAAGAGTTTATGAGATAGAACTGGCACGAACAAACATTTTTTTAACGTGAGATATCCCGAAAATGATATAGTCTCGGCTCTTTCTACTCTAATTCCCTTCCTATTAGCCGTTTTAATTATGGTTTTATTAGGCCTCTCATATGTCTAAAACTCATTCGGGTCGTAAGACATGGTGTCCGTAGCCCCACAGTCAAAGATCCAACCATTATTCGAAACAGATAAAGCATGATGAGATAAGAGATTAGAAATAAAAAAATCCCTCCCCCTAGCATGCAACACGTGTCCTTCATTTTGATTTGAGGGATCACTAGTCTCTCCTTTTAAAGGAGAGTTATTTTGCCTATTAAGAGGCACGACTCCAATCATTTCTTTTGAGACAAACGTCTCTTACACGGTTCCCATTACTTTTTTTGAGATAAAAGTCTCTTCTCCTTCTCTTCTACCTGTAACACCATGGAAACCATGGCTAAGCTCGGGTTCTCTAATTTTTTCATGGCTGCCACTGGAATTTGGTCCACTGATCTCGGTTATACTCAATCTCACTGGAATTTTTTCATGGCTGCCTTCTCGGTTTTGGTCCTCTGATCTGACCGCCAGTTTACTTGCCTATTTCTTTGAATCTGGCCACCATTTTAGATAACCTACGAGTTTGAAACACTCGTTCCTGGTATGTCTTGTGCAACCACAATGAGTACACTTTAGCTGGCTTTTATCATCATCACTTCGGTAAGATTTCGTACTATGTAACCGCCTCCTATGCCCGATGAGTTGAGATCTGACGAGGGCTCATGTTTCATAATTCCACAACGCATTGTTTCTCGCCTAATACTAGCGTAGGCTTCTTCCACAGTGGGTAAAGGGTCTTGCAGAAGTAGATTTCTTCTATCTTTGTCAAATGAGTCAGCAATCCCCGCTAAAAACTAATATAGCCGATTTTGCTGGGTTAATCGGTTATATATGATGATATCTTCTGGGTCTTTCATGGGGTTTGGTTGCCGTTTATCGATTTCCTTCCATAAGCTATTAATTTACTATAGTAATTTTCAACCGACTCGTTTCCTTGTTGTATATTGTTGGCCTTGACTGTCAGATCGAAGATCCGTAATCCATCCCTCCCACTGCTGAATGAAGACTCAATCCTGTGCCATAAGGTCTTTGCTGTTGGAAAATTAGAAAATCAAGAAATTGATTTACCAAGTCTATATCTATATTTTCAATTATCCATGAAATAACAATTGAATCATGTTAGGCCCATTGGTTGTACCCCGGATTAGTTTTTGGCGGTGGTTCGACAGTGATGTGTATGAGCCGATCACAACCACTAATGGCCAGGTGCACCAGCCTGGACAACTTGGTATAGTTTAGATTTGTTAGTTTCTCGGAGATTGACAGGGATGTGCTAGTAACAGTTTTTGTGGGCTATTGATTAGTGTTTAATTGTCTGATCAGTTGCAATAATTGACCTATGGTTACTGGTTGGTCGGAGACAATAACGTTTTTAGAATCGTTTCAATTTTTTCAGGGAAAGTAAGCTATATGATGTAGCCGCTTGAACGATTTATTCCTCAGATTTGTTCTGGCTCTGATACCTTGATACAAAAGAGAACACAACTTTTGGGTAAAGATTAATGGTTATTCTGTATTTCTTCAAATGATTAATGGTGTAATGGTTTGTATATATACAGAGATGACAATCTAGGTTTACCTAGAATAGAGATTAACACAATATATGAACTTCCGTGAACAAAAATACTCTTAAAATAATTTATTGCTTAATTTGATCTGCTTCCATATTCTAACAGATTTAACTTTGAATTCAAAGCATGGGTATTACAAATGGAATTGAACTCATAGAATTTAACCTAAATTGTATCATTGTTTGGACTAAATCGAATTGCTGATTATATGATTGATTTAAACTTGATTTTAATTGATTATATGTACAACAATGTTTGTGTCGTAAATTGTAAAATTTAAATTTAAAGTGTAACTAGGGATGGCAATTCAGTCCGAATCCGACCCTAGGCTAACTCGATCCGAAGAAAATAATCCGATTTGAATTCGAGGAAAAAGTCATTCGACTCCGACTCCGACGTTACGATCCGAGTCCAAGTTAGAGGCGGACCGGAGTTGGACCATAATAAAAATCTGACACTCCGACCCGACTCCGACCCTGAAGGGAATCTGTTTTTGAATTTGACTTTTACACTAATATTTTGTTTCTTTTAAAAGTCTAGACGTGACTAATTCAAGCTCCGTCTCATACTAATTGTAATTTTCGATTTTGATAAACTACTTGGTATTTTTATTAAGATTAATAAATCAGAATACGAAATTGGCTCGTATAGAGTATGAATCCAAGTCCATAATTCATGGGCAGTAGTAGTGAATGAAATAACGAGGTCGATAATGTCGGAGTTAATACATGCAAGAATCCATGACATAACTCTGGCATCATTTTATTTCCATTGTGGAGTTATGGTCGTCAGGGGAATGACGGTGATATAATTGAGCATCCCCCGATCATCATTAGAGGTGTTCATTCGGGTGATCGAGTGGGTATCGGACGGGTGTCATTCGATTCGGTCGTATCTCGAATCGGTTATTTTTTGTTAGCGTGTTACGTCAGTTCACAATCGGGTCGAATCAGTTAGTCACGGTTCGGTTGAATATCGATTATTCGAGTTATCAAGTTAGCATCGGTTCAGTGCCGGTTGAAATTCGTGCCGAGTATTAATCGGTGTCGGGTTATCATCAGTTAATAACTGATTCGGTTTTATCAAGTACAAATTAGGTTCAGGTTTTTTTAAAAACAGGATTGGACTACATTTTACAAATTACTATCGATCGAGTCAATATAAAATTAAGTTGTCAGGATCGAGTCAATATCAAGTTAAGGTGTTAGTCATTTTTTAATTGATGACAAGATTTCCTTTACATAAAGCAAAATAGTTAAAATAAAATGCAAATTAAATCAATTATTGATCATTATTACTTGTTATAACTTTACTTGTTTGACCGGAAATTAAAATTATAAAGCTCTAACAATTTTCATCTAATACGATTAAAACTAGTTAAATAAACATTGACCATTGATTGTTAACTCTAAATATATGAAACCATCTATTTAATAAAATTTAATTTTTAAAAATATATATCACTTTATGAGATTAATTAATAAGATGATTGAATATGAGTCTATCATACTTTTATATTAAAAATTTGTTCTAGTTTAAAGCAATTCGATCTAAAATTTGTTCGGAATAAGTCGATTTTAGCCGGATCAAGTTCGGTTTCGAGCATGATTTGGGTCGGATATGACTCGGGTCGGTCATTTTTAGGTTCGGGTAATCTCGGTTAACAGTTATGTGTCGGTTACAAAAATCGGTTACAGTTCGAGTTCAGTATTCCTATTTTCGATTGTCAATCGGTTCGAGTACAACTTCGATTCGGGTATTGTCGGTTCGATAAACTTAAAAACGGAACACATTTTCAGGTCGGTTTGCTTTTGATTTCGGATCGGGTTTTCGGTTCGAGTCACTTATGAACAACTCTAGTCATCATAGCCCTAACTCCTCATATTTCCCTTATTCCAAAAATGTAGGAAAGTGGAAAATAAGATTTGGAAGTTACATAATAAGCCACGGTTAGTTTTTAAGTGAAATTAACTAAAAATAGTTAATTAGGTTGATTAGATCAAACCCTAATCAACTTCCTAGTGTAATGGAGAGATATAAGCAGACGTATTCTCATCCTTTGAATTATTCTTAAATTAGTTTTATGTGGTTATTTAATTTTTGCCAATTAAATAATTATGCAATAACTTAATTTTTAACTGTATATATCAACTAAAAATAGAAAATAATTCCTACGAAATTTAGCTGACGCATTTCTCCAGACCTGCATCTTGGGAACACTGTACTGTCTCCATCAGCGATTTTCTTTAGATGTCCTAACTCTTTTGACATCTTTGACTCGTGCAATATTCTTTGACCAAGTCTTTTAGGTTCCATCAACGATTTCAATAAATCGGATATATGACCTACAAAACAATCTCTATAACATATTTGTTTATTTAAAAGGAAGTCATCAACAAATTCCCCCATTTTGTTGATGACAAACTTATAAACAAACTTAAGTAAAATAGAGTAAAACGAAGGTTATAGAGCATGCTAGAGATTAAAACAAATCTATATATTAACTTAGCAAATCAACTCGTTACAATATAATTCACCAATAGCATTCAAGAAAAAACAATTTACTCTAAAATTAATATTTAAAAACATATTATCAAAGTTTATTGGCCATCTGCAAATAAAGAGTCAACGTTTCATTTATTCAATAAAAAGACAACCTTTGTCTCATTTTCGCAAATAAAAGGTTAGTTTACTGGTTACCGGTTACATGGTGTTCGACTCCTCAATTGCTTCAAAAATCAGAAAACCATTTCAAAACCAATAACACCCACGAAAATTAGCCTTCTTCCCCAAATCACGAAAACCCTTATCTTCTTCTTCTCCAAATCACGAAAACCAGCTGCTCTAGCCATTTTCGTTCCCCTTTTGTGTCCTCAATCTCTCTCCTCACGACACATACCCATTTTGTCTTCAATCTTCCCCAAATCACGAAATCAAGTCTTCTTCTTCCCTAAAAATGGTGACACAAATGGAGATTTAGGGCAAAGTTTTCTTCCACTTAAACATCACAATCCAAGTAAGTTTCCAACTCTAAATTTATGCAATTGATGTCTCATTGTTGATAATTGTAGAAATTTGCTTAGAAATTAGGTTTTACTCTTTTTATTGTAGAATTGTGTTAAACTCATTAAAAATTAGGAATTTTGCGTAATTGTGAATATAATGAATGAAAAGGTGTCCATTAAAATTTATTATGGGGGTAAATTCAAGGAAGCTCGGGGTATTATTAGTTAATTGTATGGAATTTTTTAGGTTGCGGGAACCAACTCAATCACTCAAGCATCAACTCAACCAACTCAAGCATCTGTTAGCTAATGTTGTAATGTAATGGGTCGGTTTTTAATTGCTTTGTTTATCCATAGTAGTTTGTTGTAATGCAATGGGTCGATTTTGAATTGCTTTGTTTTGAAACTATGTACTAGAAGAACAATATTCTATTTTCAATTGTTGTTAGTGATTTGGAATTGTTTCGTGTAATGATGTTGTTTTTGTTAGATTGAATAAAGATTTTAGTGAAGATGAAGATTTTTTCTTCTTATTCAATGGTGCTATTTTTGTGGTAAGAATGGTGTTGTTTTGTGGAACCGGTCACTAGCAGGTTACTTGCTATCCCTTTATCTGCAAAAATGAGACAAAGGTTGTCTTTTTTTTGAATAAATGAAATGTTGACTCTTTATTTGCAGATGGCCAAAAGGTTGGTGATAGCGGGTTTTCTAGCGCGTCGTAAACACTAAGAACCAAGCTATGGAAACAATACTTATAATCACACTAATATTATTACAACGAGTGTAATGCTAAGTCGGGGGTCGAACCACAAAGACAAGAGATGCTTGACTAAAGGTTTGGTGTGGGAAAGATGTGTGGAAAGTGGAAGATGGGTGAACTAAACTAAGAACGGATATAAAGCAATGAAAGGAACGGATATAAAGGACAAAAACTTTGCAAGCCAAATGTTGAATTTCACAAAGCATTCGCCCGAGTCTCCAAATGCATTCGCCCGAATGTTCAAATTCGCACGAATGCCTGGGCTGATTCTCTCGAAGGGATTGCTTTGGGCTGCTTCCTTTGGCCTTCTACACACATTCGCCCGAGCTAACCTTCCATTCGACCGAATGGAGGTCGAGCACCATTGAATCTTCTTTGAAATGCTTCTATGAAGTGCCGGAAGACTTTGTAACTTTTCGAGGTGCTCGGGAATGCTTCGGTATGCGTGGGAATGCCTCATAATGCGCGCCTCTTCTTCGATTCAAGTGTCTAAGCTTCGTACGCAACGCAAATACTTCAATATTTCCTCAAAACACCTAAGAACACCTTAAAGCACCGTGGAAACAAGATCAATGTAAAATCATGCGTAAGATATGTAAAAACCGATATAAAACGCGAGACTTGACACTAAAATGAGGAGATAAATGTGCAGTAAAATGAGCACATCAGTTGACTATTTAGAAACAATTTTTCCTTGAAAATACCATAGCTTTGAAATATTTGAGCTTTAAATAAACTTAGTAGAACATAAACATGATATCATCAAGTAATCCAAAAAGAACATACTTGAAACACACCAAAAAAAAAAACATAAAACTTTATTGGACAACATCATAGCTAATTAAGCATATCTAAATTAGAGCATATAAATCAAAGCATATATTTAAACATTATCAGAGCAATTTAAGCATTAGAAACTATGGCATTCACAAGTCCTCTTAAGTTTGTTGTATTCTTCCCTCTTTTGACATCAATAAAAAGGAGAGACTTATCAAACCACAATGCTAATAATAATGGCGAAAGAAGGATAACAAGCAGCAATCATCAAAGCAAATACCATAAGAACGATCAAGATATGCAAAGAGAAATCATCATAGACCAAATGCAAAATAAGATAGAAACAGTAGCATCATTGTTCAACAAAATAAAATTAAAAACTTTGTACTCCAGCTGGTACTTTTAAAAGACAAAGAAAATATTGTTTGATCAATTAGAAAAACGGACGGTATGGCCAACAAACATAAATATATTAGTGGAGCAGAAGGAGGAATCAAGCAGCAGTCTCTTCATCATCAACAAACTCGGTCTGCACTTCAACAGTATCAAGCTTGGCTCTAAGACGGGACTCCATCTAGGGTGTTTTGGCTGTCTCGACGTCATGTTTGCCGATTGAAGGCTGTAGATGGTAAAAAAAAAGTTTGCGGCTGTTTATTTGAAATTGAGTAAACTTAAATGACGTAGTTGGTAATTGATCGTTATTATTATTATTATTATTATTATTATTATTATTATTATTATATAATAAACTATAATCGACATGTAAATAACTAACGAATATTACTTGATATTAATTATAATATGATATTCAGGTTAACATTATTTATGTAAATAACTATAATTGACATGTCATTTTTGTTTACGATTATTATATATTAAATGCTCGTACGACGTAAAATATTATTAAATGACATAATAACATTTGTTTTTATTTTTTATATTATCGGGCATCATACCATTGCTATAAAACACTGATTTAAGATTCTTATAATTATACTGTATTTTAAAGCAATAAACAATTCAAACATGTGTCAGTACAATAAGTTTTATTTTGAATATTATCGAATTATATCATTTCTATAAACTAATAATTTAAAAGTCCTATACTCACCTAATTACATATATAATATTAATAATTGTTTATTAATAAACTGTGCTTAGCACATGAATCTATCTAGTTAGCGTTAGAATTGATAATTTGATATGTTATAAGTTAATACCTAGGTATTTAGAAGAATAATTTGATAAATGAAATGTTGACTCTTTATTTGAATATATATATATATATACATGTATATATATGTATATATATATATATAT